>ML347186.1:0-98188 GCA_005239505.1 Nicotiana paniculata | reverse complement strand
GGGGGGGGGTATGAGGGGTCATGAGGAAAATATTTGTCATTGATTAAATCAGCAAGAAGGTTGATGTTTCATGAAAAGCTTTAAGTTACAAAAAGATCATCACTTTCAAAGCAAACACAGCATTTCCTCCAACTATTAGAGAAGAATATTCCATGTAATCCTGGATACCTGAAGGCATGTTTCTTTGATCCCATTTCGCCCCTCCAAGATCCCAGCTTCTTTAATTGGTTCCTACGGGAAAAAAAGGAAAGCATATAATGTGCTCCTTTCTCCAAAACTCTTTTTCTCCTTACCCAAAATATATAAAGTAAGAGACATGTTAGCTAAGACATGCTTACCAGATTCCTCACAGGAGGAAGACAAACCACAAGGTCCACATCACTTGATGGGAGTGACAACCCAGTAGCATTTGAACCAAAAATGTTTGTACGAGACCTAGGCCATAATACTTGTAGAGAACGTGCAACACGCTTCACAGCCCAATTAATGTAAGGCTTCCTGATCACATTCTCGGAGGCAACCTTGAGAATCATCATAGATCACCAACAATAAACATCAGGTTATATCTATCTGCCCAAATTTTTTATCCTGAAACTCTGGTTAAATTACTGAAGTGATACTGGAGAAGTTACTACTCTCTTGGGACTCTACCTGTTTGCAGAAGCTCTCGATTTCGTCATGAAGGCAACTATGGATCATTGAAAGACAGGCCTTCTTTGCAGTACAGTTCAGCATTTCAGTAGGTTGAAGTGGGAATGCAACATCTGGCTGGAAAGAAAAACAAAGGGGATTTGTATATTTTCCACCCAGAAAGACAGAAACTTGAGAATAAGGGGAGTTATGAAACTGCAAACCGGATTCACAAATTTGTATATTTACATGTTCTTGATCGCGAGTTAACTGTGAAATTGCGATGAGGCGATCCTGCAGCAAAGCTTTAGGTAGAGGTTGGGTTAACTGATGGGCTGAGAGACTTTTACTTCTCCAAGAAGGCCAAACTACTTCACTACCATCCATGCGTATACATGCTTCTTCAAAATTAATTCCATCATGGAACCAACCTTTGACACCCCATTGCCTGGGGCTGGAGCTACCAGAACGAACAGTTGGGAAACCTCTGTGCCTTCTAGAATCACTAACTGGAGAAGGAGGAGGAGGACGAGGGGCACGTGGAACACAGAGGACCACAGGCGATGGAGGTCTCTTGATCCTAGGTTGCTCCCTCCTGCTGGGAGGAACACAAGGACTTTTATGATCATGACTTCGCTTAAAATCTGATCTTGATCTCTCCCTAGACATACTGGGAATGACAATGGGTCGTAGAATGGGGTATGGAAGTGAATCCACAGACTTTGCTTCACCATCAGCAGACAAATTGGACAAGGATCCTGAAGCATTCTCTATTGTCACCAGATCTGCTGATGATGAGGACTGTAAAACCTTGCTGGTAATCTCACTTCCTGGTATAACATAACCAAGAGCCTGATGTCCTGAACCTAAAGGATCAAATGGGGAGCAAAAGGAAGCAGCAGATGGAGAAGTCAAACCATTTGTACTGTAAGAAGAAGAGAAGGCAACCATATCATCAACTGCCCTGTTCATATCTGCTTCTCTGCACGCCCATGAGCTATCATCCGAGCTAAGAGAGGGAGGACGTGAAAAATTAGTACCGAGATGATCAGAAGGATTCCAGTACATAACACCACCTCCAAAGTACTGATTATAGTCCACCCCAGGAACAGCATGTACCTCTAACTCTTCTTCAGACATCCAGTGATAATCATGGTCTTCACCCACTTCATGTGAATTTGAAAGATCAGAGAAGTCCATAAAGTCACCAGAATACACCCTTTCATCCTCAGTACTAACCGCATTACAGTGAATGCCTTGGGCTGCTATATCCCGCTGGAAAGAAGTTCGTCTAGAGATAAACCCAGCATCATAATTGCATGTAACCGATGGAGCTAGTCTATTGATACTGCGAACCATTGGGGGCCAATCTAAACTCATTGACAAAGGTCTAGATATAATTCCAGGGCACCCTGTTTCAATTGAAGAAGTTCTCACATTACGTACATTCCGTAGAAAAGAATGACGAAAATGACCTTGCCAGTTGTGACTGACATCAAGGTGCAGTCTCTCAGTAGCAGGTGGGAGATGTGAATCACCGTATGGAAGATGAACGGGAGCTACACTGGGCCACTCATACGAAACATAAGATGGTGAATTCATAGGCCCTGTATCATAAACATCAACACTTCCTTGCTCCTTTAAAGAGGTAAGTTTTTTGTTGGAATCACTACCTTTAGTTTGTTTCTCAAGTAAATTTGATATGTTATTCAATGTTTTAAACTCCTTGCAGTTTGAATGAGTGAGCTCAGATTCAATCAAAGGCATTCTAGAAGAAACACCAGAATCGCCATCACTATTGGTAGTTTCCACTGCAACAGCTACCATTCCATTTCCGATCACCCCCTCTGTGGGCAAATGAACTGTCAAACAAGGATTCCTGCAACCTTCAAAAGAACCAGCAGAACCACAATCCCCATCGTTTCGACTCAGAATGCTTATTTCCAGTTCACGTCCCTCATTGTCAACAGAAGAATCTTTTGATCCACTTTGAACAACTGAATCTACAGTGACACAATCAGACCTTGGATCCCCTTCTTGGGAGTTGACAGAAACAAAGGACTTTTGAGAATTTCTTTTCTGACATTTACCATCTTCCCCAGAAGTTATCAAGCTAGGGTTTTTAGTCTTGTTTCTTTCTTTCCTTTTCTTCCTTGAAGCACTTCTAACAGTTTGACTATCTGGTCCTTCACCATGTCCCTGCAGACAGACAGACAGTCAGTCAGTTACAAACTATTTATAACATAAATTGGACATCTGATCCATATTAGAAAGATAATTACAACCGTATCAACCAAAGATGGCAGACTCACGTTATCAAGATCCTTCTGTTGTACTCTATCGACCGATCCACTAGGCAAACTACAATGTACATTATCACCACGAAATTTATCTACCAAACCAGTAGACGAACTATTATGCAAATTATTACCACACACGGATGCGTCTCCATTATCCTGCATATATTTTTAAAAGAAAGTAAAGAACCACATGGTATAGGAATTTTTTTTACTAAAAGGAATTTATATGGAAAGTCCTCAAGATCAGAGTGTACCTCACTATTTTTGACGGGACTTACACCTGTAGTAGGTTTTGGCAAAGGATTTGATTTCTTCACTTTACGGTTCTTCCCTTTTTTCTTACGGTTAGAAGCACCAAGTATTTCCTTGTTTTGCTTTTGTAAGGAATTCATGTTTTCGTCCTCTAGCAGCTCATACTTTGTACAGTCAAGAGAAATAATCATGAGTAACCCCCGTAATTTTCTCAATATACTATCAGAAAGAGTATTAACAGATTCTAATGAACTAAAAAATAGTTTTCCACTGTCAGGAGACTCGCCAACAGTACCCGGACATGCCAACAGCACAGTGGAGACATCCTGAAGCATAAACAAACAATCAAGTAACTGGTTGAATGAACATGAAACTCCAAACACTGATGCACGAAACGTGTTCTGTGGAACTCCTGCATCCGACCCTCTGAAATTCACAAAGTTCCTTCGTTTAGACAACGTAGTGTTACCCAGAGGTTGTTGTAACGCTGAACTGCATAGGCAAGCTTTATCTGCTGAAACACCTCTTGCCCCCTTCAAAGTATCAGAAATCTGAAAGACATAATTGGAGATTGGACAGCTTAAGCCTGTGTCAAATTCTGAAGAGCACCTGTAAACTATGCAGGAAGAATAGACGACCCCTCCAACAATCAGAAGCTTAAATAGCTAAACTGCTAACATCTCAATCATTAAATTGACTATGTCAGGAAGGATAGGAGTGCTATGAGAAACATACTTAGAAGGATATACAATTAATGTAATTGTTGTCATTTGTGAAAAAATATGATTTATGGACATATATCAAACCAAAATCAAACAAATATAACTGGTATGTAATGTCAAATTACTTGCAGCTATAATGCATTATTTTCTAATATTATGCATTTTGCCTACTCTGAGCGCTACGAGAACCAGAGATACCACGGCTATAGAGAACAAAATATGGAAGCTAGAGGCACTGGCCAAGTATGGAAGCAGCTTGCAATGAATGACATATAGCAGCTCAATAGTTATTGCAGTTCCTCCTTTATTGTCTCAAAAACACTTTAGCAGACAAACTAAAAACTACTCTTGTTAGAAGCATATACATGTACTGATGCTACTACTACTACTTGTACAACAAATCCTTGTACTTCTTCAGCTTTGAGATAATATAAAATAATTGTCCTTCAGAGCAAAAAAATACACAGCAAAAAAGTAATTCTTTTTTACCCTTCTCAAGAAAAAGAAAAAAAGAACCAAAGCTAATGCTAAGATGTGGACATATATAAATCCCTACTCTATTCTATGGAAATAAAGAGAAGCATCTTGGTTTAAAAGTTGCATGATTTGATCGTTTAGTTAATTCTTCGGTCACAGATGCCTGCATTTTATACTCTTTTGCTTTTCCAAATCAAAGAGGGATACACAGCATTACTTTAAATTTCTTTTTTACATCTCAGCTTATTTCTTGATACAGATCTTAGCCTCCTTGCAAATCTCAGCCTACTTACTGTTTAGATAGATTCGTGCGGACTCTGAAATGCGTACTTTCCATTTAACAAGCTATATACTGTTCTAAACTCTATGCCATTATCTCTTTCCTATTAGAGAGGAAAATTCAGCTTTTTGACATCCATGAATGAAATGCCACTACATATACAAATTCAAACAAATTGTAATTTCACCAAATGAACTCGTGGCACATTGAATACAGCAATGTAGCACCAAAGAACAAACAAAGACCAAATTGCTAGGCGAAAAATAAAGGCTCAACATAAAAGTAGTACCAGTGATTTTGTAGCCTTTCCTAAGCCGAGACGAAAAATCTTCACCCTCATCGTCTCATCCAACTTTCCCCACCAATCTACACACCCTTTCTTCCTCCAAAACGCATTGGCTCCTATACCTACAGCATTCACCTTATCTTTCAATTTCACACCCCTCTTCTTCCCATTATTATTATTATGATTCAACCATGCCAATCGTAATGCCACCTCCAACCTATTTGCCACGAAAGCCTCGATACTATAATACCCTTTGGATTTCAACCACCCCAATTCCACCCATTCTGAGCTCAACCCACCACTTTCTTCCCCCCTCAAAAACATCCCATTTGTAACGCCATCCATTGCATTCGCAAAACTATCCACATTCTCCACAAATTCCTCACTTACAGTCAAAGAATCAACAAAATCCAATAAACCCGAAACCCCATTTTCCCCTTCTTTCGAGCTGAAGAGCCGAACCGAGTGACGAACTCGCTGTTCTGACTCGTTCGACTCAGCAACTCGAGCTAATAACCCGTGAGACTTGCGGAAGCAAATGCTCGGAAGATCACAGCCGTCGGAGGAGGGCATATCGGGGAGGATGATGAACGAACCGTGACCGTTGGATTGGAGCTTAGTAAGCATTTGAAGAAGGACTTGGAGGAAATTGGAGTGAACGATTGTGAGATGAGCTTGCCGTTGAGGAATTGAAAGAGAAGAGAACCATTTGAGGATAGAGGATCTAGGGTTAGGATTATGATTGGGAGATGGAGGGGTTTGTGAATTGTATAGAGAAATGTGGGATGTGAGGGAATCAATTAGCTGCTGTTTTGAACTATTGACGGATTTTTGAGGGAAAGGGAAATTATAGTTTGATTTGTGCATCATTTTTTTTTTTGAAAAGATAATTTTTCTGTGAAGTTTCTCTCAGGTGGTTGCAGTAGTAGTTGCAGCGGTGATCACGGAGAGAGAGAGAGGAAGACGACGACCAGAGCCGAAACAATTGCAATTCCTGTAAGAGATTTTTCCTTATTTGCTGGCTTTTCTTTTCTATTTATATTGAAATTTAAAACAAATTATTCAACTTGACAAGAAGTTAAAGATTTTAACTAAAAAATATTATTTTACTTGAAATACTTCAAATTTTATCAAAATAATTCCCAATATTTCGAATACAAAGATTTAGTAACTAAACGAGTATTTTCAAACACTATAATATTTGTTATAGCCAAACGAATTTAAATTTATTTTTCTTAATTACGTGAAGATAAAATCTAATTTAAATGAAAAATTAATGAATGATAGTTGAATTTTTTTTTCTGATATTGATGGCTAGATCAACTTGTACATCCTCAATTTATTTATAGGTAGCCTACTATAGTACACAATAAGTAATTTATCAATCCAAAGAAATATATTAGTTTACACTGTGTTGAAGTTAATATTATAATCCAAAGAAATCTATTAGTTTTTAACAAACAACAACATACCCAATATAATCGTAAAAATTGCACGGGGCGCCTTATTTAGTCGTCCCGTGCCCTATAACTATTTTTTTTAAAATTTTTAACTTGTACCTACTTTTTAAATAACTTCATCCTCCTTCATTTTCTTCTTCTGTTGTTGTTGTTGGTGCTGCTATGGAACTTCAATTCATGGAATGATTGCCATAAATATGTTTATCAGATTATTTAAAAATAAATTATAAATAGTTACGTAAGTTAGTAGACAAAAACTTCGCCAGTTACAAAAACAAAAACTTCAGCTCTAGAGTTAAAGTTCGCCAGTTACAAAAACAAAAACTTCAGCTTTAGAGCTGAAGTTACAAATATAAAAACTTCAGCAATTACAAACAAAAACTTCATCAAATAGAGAACAAAACTTCAGCTACTATGCTTAAATTCATCAATTACAAACAAAAACTTCAGCACACTTGCTACTTCAGGCCCGTCTACTAGAATGTTGAAGTTTTGCGTGATTGCCTTTGCTACTTCAGTCCCGTATGCTGAAGTTATGCGAAAAAGCGGGTACACTTGCAATATTTTTTGCAAAGCAGACACAAGTTAAAACGTGACATAAAAGCGGGTATAGATACAAATGCCATCTCATAAGTGGAGTCTGGGGAGGTTATATGTACGCAGACCTTACCCCTGCCTTCAAGAAGGTAGAGAAGGTGTTTCCGGAAGACTCTCGGCTTAAGAATATTACAGTATTATTTTATGTTATTGAAATTATAAAAGAAATCCAGCTTATAAAAAATTGAGATTATGTGATATAATATTTGTAGTACATGACAAATATATTAGAATATTGGAAACTAAAAGGAATATAATAGGGGATAACAGGTAATAGCTAGGCATTTATAAGAGTTTGGAAAATACTTGCTTGAGATTGAAGAAAAAAATGAATATTTGAAGTTAACGTTCGAGAGATAGTATTTAAAAGTTTAAATTTTATTTAAATATAAATTGTATTTGAAAAAGAAATTGAAGATTTATGGTTGAAAATCATTTATTTCACTTGAAATACTCCTCAAACAAGTTTTTCAATATTCCAACAGTATTTCAAATGAAGTTAATTTGCAGAATATGCAACTGTTTTGTCTTTGAAATCTCCAATACATATTACTCCCTCATTTCTACCCGAAACGATCATCATTACCACTATCTATATTTTAAAAAATTGTGCACCACAAATAAGAGCTAATAATAGACCCGCAATTGCATAGAAAAACTTCACGAATCCTTACAAAAATACTTAAGTTCAATATTCACAAATACTGTTTTTACCTCACCACCGATGCAATATGTTTGAGTATTGGAAATCGAAACTAAAAGATAGAAAAATGGAACAAACTGGAGACCCAAATCCAAATTTGCAATGTCCTAAATTTACTGCCGGTAAAAAAATTTGGAAACCAAAAGACCAATGACAAAAAATTAACCAGCTTTTCGGACAACTGAGACGAATCTAGGATTTGGAGGTTGCGTATACCATCCTATCAACTACATGGAAGAGTACTGTATTGCTTTAGTCCCAAAGATAAATCTCCAATGACTCGATCCTTCTGGCTTTTATTCTTGAATGTATTATAGCTTCTCTATGTCCTAGAGTTGGTCCATTGGCCTAATCCCAAAATCTTTGATCCAGAATATAGTCGATCTGATGAGTGTTACCTTACAGAACTGGTAATTGACTGTAGCAGCTGCAATTAATCAATGAACAAAAAGGAGTTGCACTGGCAGATATTGCGTAGCGTTAATGAAGTATTGAAAACCATAGGAGATCAAGATTCAAATCTAGACGGTCGGCAGAGACAAAAAAACAAACGCTTGGTGATTTTTTCCCAAAACCTAAGCATTGGTGGGTAGAGTTACTCATATATGTGCAACACCATGGTTAACGATATAAAAAGAAAAAGAAATAAGAGTAACTGGCATTTGACAAAGTAGTAATGCATAGCAAGTGTTACCTTCTCAATGTGAAAGTTGTGTTATTTGGTAAGGGATGAACTGGAAGAAAGTGCAAGTGACTTCTAAAGAATGGAGATCCTGAAGACATGAAACTATAAATCAACATCCCAAAATCAATAGCAAAGCAAGAAATGCAAGATTTCACGCCCTAGTTACGAATCCAAAGCCATCATACGAAATGTAATGGTTGGCTAAGGTTCAGAATGTTTAGATCTTCATTTATGGCAAGAGTCGGGAAAAGGTTGTCCACTTTCTCCAAAAGAGAAACTTAAGACTACATCTATTAAGCTCTCTTGCAGTCTTGCTCGCCTTCATTAGTTTATTGAAGAATTAACGACTCTGGTCAACCAATTTCACATCTAAACAAGAATGGGCAGCGCAATCCGATCACACTACTTCACTATTTGAAACTGAACCAGATGCAACTTCTCCTGGTGTAGAAGGCACAGTCTAGCTAGCAGCATTCCTTAATGGTTCTTCAACCGACATAACTTTTTGTATCAAACTGTAAGTTCACATTTTCACGTTTGATATCAGTGTTCTCTTCTGGTTTAGACCCAGAGTTCTGTAAAACAGAAAGGTCACAATTTCTTCCATCCTCCGCAGCAACATTCTCTCTCGTTTCTTCTGATACTGAACCTTGTAATATGGAACCTTGGTGGTCTTGAGCCTCTAAATCTGAAGATGGAGACAATGCCGAAGTGGCCGCTACTCCAATACCTAATACTTGATCTTGAGGTATAGCAGAAAGGGCTTGTTGAGTCAACATCCCCAGTATTTCAAGAAGGTTGGGCTGATGACCTTGAGGAGCCGTGGAAGTTGATGCACCAGTATTAGGTTGGTATAGTGCCTGAAGTGATGGGTAAAGAGCCTGCAAAGCAGGATATAGTGCCTGGAGAGCAGCTTGGCCAACCATTGCTTGTTGGCCTTGGAAGTCCTTCACATTTGAAAGGTGTTTCTTTCCTGCCAGATGGCTTTGGAAAACAACTACTGATTCACACGTCACATTACAGAGTTCACATATTAAGGGAACCATTTTTTTGGGCTTAGGAGGCACAACAGGTTTTCTTGAGCCATTATGCAATTTCATCAATTTACCGCCCCGCCCGCCTCTTAGCATGCGCTTGAGTGAACGCTCTTGACCTTGAACACGATCTATCCCCAAATCTCTTGCTAATTCTTCCACCGGAGCTGCCTCTTCAACCTTTTGCTTCCCTGTTATACTACCATCTTCTATAACAGCATGAGACGGAAAATTCTCTTGGGGCTGCGACTGTCTGTTTCCAGTTACTACCGCAGAAGGCAAATGCCCCTGTAACAGCTGCCCAGCCCCCCCAACTTCAGGCTGGTAATAAACATTTGGCTTAAAGTCAAAATTTGCTGTCTGGTGACCTTGCCCTCCATTGGCTTTTAGTTTCTTTTTATGTTTCTTTCCATTCTTATGTTGTTCAAGAACTTCAGGCGTGTTGCATTCAACCCTACAGAGTTCACACCAAGCCATACGTGGAGGTGGCTGAACAGAACCTGAATTACCTGAGGCAGATGATGAAGGTTTAACTTGGGATGGGCCTCCTTGGATCTGTGATGCTCCTTGAAAAGAATTTGGTTGGTCATAGCTAGGTTGTAGCTTCCCACCACCAAGATGGCCATGGGCACCTCCTCTATATGATCTGCCACCCCTTTTACCTCTACCTCTATATGGAGATTGTACAATCTGCAGAAAACAAATAATGTTCAAAGATTTGGTATCTTCACATCAATGGATCAGACGGTGAGTTCAATGTCGATTGTAAGTTAAAACAGTCATTATACTCCAAAAGAACTGGGTTCATCATCTCAAATAAGAAAACACCAAAAATTAGACGAAAGCAAATTGAAAAGCATGATATTATATGAGCAGAAGACATGAAGTAACCAAGAAGAGCTGTTTGAAGGAATGGTAGAGAAATTGACAAAATAAATAAATGGAATCAGTATCTCAGAAGGCAAGCCTGCCATGATGTAAAACCAATTAATACAAGTGGATTACTGGAACAGAAAAAGAAGTCTATAATAATGGAAAGTATGAATTCATTGGAATTATAAACAAAGTTTTGACTGACCCGATCATGAGACCGATCACAGAGATGCTATTTCTAGATGTTACACGCTTGACATAGTGTTGTGCATAAGCAAAGAGAGCCTTGATAATATATGAGCTCGTGCATGCATCTTCTTTTTCCCAGCCCCCCAGAAAAAATGAACAAAAATGAAATACTGATCCAGAGATAATGATGGACTAACTTGCAGTTAAGGAACTTAACATAGCCATAAGTGTTTCTAATCACTAATGAGAAAGTTAAAAGGCCAAGGGAAGCAGAAAACAGAAACCAGATCCCAAATGCTAGCCGTCTCCAGCAATTGCAAGATAACTTCACCATGGTAAAGGATGGAGAGCAACATTCTCTTCCATTTTCTTATTCCTCTAATATATAATATGCATATCATATTCCAGCAGCCATCACTAGCATCCATTGAAAACTTAGGGCACCGACAAGCAACTCTTTATCAGAATAATCTTTTAAATTCCACCCCAAAAAATCGTCTGCTCTGTGAACGGAATGTGGAAGTACAATATCTAACTGCATATTGCAAATGATAAAAGACCCAAAAAGAATACGTTTACGAACATATCAAATGGCAATCTCTTAAGAGCTTAAAAATGGTTAACATATTTTCTCCACCATATTAATTAACACGTCTGCTAATAAACTGACAAAACCAGCAACGGTGTCGACCAAAAGCTGAACTATGGAGAAACACTTTAGAGAGTAAGGATTTTAGGTTAAGTAAAGTAAGACTTAATACATATACCGCAAGTTTAGTCAGCGTGAGAAGAGCAAAGTTGAAGTGAGATTAGACCGGATTGCGGTGCCAAAATACAAACTTAGATATCTAGACTCGTTGTTTCAAGATAATGGAATGATAGACAAAGATGTTACTGATAGAATTGAACCGGATAGTTGCAATGGTAAACACCTTTATTAACCATGGTTTCGCACCTACTACCGATTTATCTGAAGGTCAACGTAGGACATGACCAGCTCATCTCAAGAGACCTTCTCTTATTTTATCCTAATGTGTGATACTTGCACCTTCTGCCGAATATGAACATTTTTAATCTGACTAATCTTGTATGACTACACATCAATCTTAGCACCCACATCTCTGCAACACTCTGTGTTAGAATTTAGCAGCCAACATTCACTCCTATATAACATTGTTAGTCTTATAATTATTCTATAGAACTTACCTTTCACTTTGGGATAAAAACTTGGGACCAGTTGAAATTTTTTTTTTGAGCAGTCGACAATCAAATTCGGAAGGAGAAAGTGATCTGTTAAACTAGATGGTCACATTTGACTAGTGGAATTATTATATTGGGGGGAATTGTGGCCTATTAAATGTTAAAATAGATGAAAACTGTCTATGAAATGCTGCATCAACTTTTCAAAAGCATAGATACAGGTAGGGTTCATTAGTTTGATATACATTTTTTTTTAAATGGCAAGTAAGGATTTTATTATTAATACAAACAACCAAAAAAGGTGGTGCTTGTCAATTACATGGGTTGATCCTCCTATAAAAAACAAAAAGAAGGGACCTCATCTGTACAAAAATCCCCGTTTTGTATAGCGAGTTAATGAGCTTTAAGTTATTGTCTTCATCCTTCACATCTTGTATGTTGCACCGAAATGCCAAAAGTACTTTATCAACTGTTCAGGGTTATTAAAACTTCTCATTGTCATGGATTTAAAGGTGGCAATGAAAATTATGAGAGTGCTTGATATTAGGTACGATAAATTTTATTATGGTTTAAAAGTTATAAGATGCAGGGGCTAACCTAATGAAATCTCCTCTTACTCGTTCAGGAGTAATCTAACTAGAGGTGAAAATCACCCAAAAACACAAAAAGCACCCAACAAAACTGTGAGTGTGGGAGGAGGAAATATCAAAGGAATAGAAAAAGGTGTGTACTTCTCTCAAATTAGAGAGATCTTGTACCATATCAAACACCAGCAAAATCTTCAGGGGATCCCAACTCTTGTGACTAAGCATTTCTGCAAAGGAGAAAAGGAACTTTAAGTAGAAAGATAGTTATCCATGTTAAATTGAGCCATCATAACAGGCTGTTCGAGCTTGGTTTGATTGACACTGTAACAATCCATAAGCTGGTTTGAGCTCGAATGCAACCTTGAGCTAATTCCATGATATGTAGTTGAAGCTCAAGGTCACCTTTCTTTTACAAAGAAGGTGAGTGTGACCAGGCTGTTTGCTCAGCTAATTATATCCTTTAAAGATGCTGGTTTATACAGTCTTTGACAGGAAACTGTTGTTTCTCAATCAAGAGATGATCTTACCCATTTCCTAAACAAAGCTGGTATAAAGCAGGCAAAGTACAATAGAGATCTTGTATAATTAGCTGAGCAGAAAGTCATAGCAGACCTGCTCACACTCCGCTTCTTCTAGCAGGAAGCTTAGCCTTGTTATCAATTTCAAATATACCAAGCTCAAGCAGTTCAGTTAAATAATCAGAGTGTTTTCATTTGTAACCAAATAGCTAGTGCTATGAAGGTCTAAGCAAAACTTGCAGGGAAAAATGCTTAGAGAATCATAGTATAGCTTGTGTTTTACAAAAAAAAGTAAAACAAAACGAAGTTTACTACGTTACAGAGGAAAATTCACATATAGATTTACTGTCCGTCGATCCCTGTCTTTTTGATAAAAATAAAAGAGCTACAATTTCAACAAGTAAACTACTTCGATCATCCCAAATTAATCAATCAAGTTGACTATTCATATAAATGAAAGAGAACAGGCCTGATGAGCTATTACATCAGAGTTTGATCGAGATATAAGCGAACATTAATTAGACAATGTGGAAATTGCAAAAAAAAATGACATATCAAATTTAAGACAATGTTAAGGTGCTCCCTCCCTACTAATTCATGTAAAACAATTCTATTTTTTCATGGAGTTTAAGGTATTAGTTGACTTTATTGACTCAACTGCATGATGAGATAAAGGCAACAACCTCTTATAAATCACTTACAAACTTTAGTCCTTCAATCAATTACACTTCGATGGATTCTTAGTCACGAAATGAATTTTCAAGTGCATAGACATTAGACAATGACAGCCACAAGAGTACCTGTACCGTACATAGTACTAGAGATCTTCTATGGGTTTGACATTAATGGTGAGAAATGAACTCGAAAGACAACCAATCATACTAACTGAAAAGGAGAATTTTACCAGTTAATGATGCCGCCAATTCTTTCATCGATATAGTCCACAAATTCGCTAACAACACTTTAAAAATTAGTAATTTAAGCGTCATCAATGGTAAGTGAAAATTTATGTATTTAAAATAAATCTTTAGGTTCCCATTCTCATAAGTGATATTTTCAAATTTCTTTCTTGAAATCTAGGGGTTAAATCATTTTGTTCAATTAGCAGTGATTTCATTTGAAATTTTGGCAAGAAAAAAATTATTGATCAGTGACATCACTCAACTGTCTACAAGGTTTTGTTTAGCCCAGGGTTGTGAAAAGCGCTCGCCTCCTCGCTTAAAGCGAGAAGCGAAGCGACCCCGTACCCGCTTCTGCTATATGAAGCGACTCAGGTAAGCAAAAGCGTGCGCTTCCCACTAAAAAGCGAGAAGCGACGAAGCGAGCGAAGCGTGCGCTTCTTTGTTTTAAATAGCTGCCAGCCTATTTAATTAAAAAAGAAAGGTGTTCAGTGTTCTTTTATTAAAACACGACTAGCAACAACAGCGACTAGGGTTCCCTTTTCATCTTCAACAGAGATTAAGCAGCAACAGGTATGTGATGATCTTTTCTTCTTCTTCTTCTTCTTTTTCTTTTTCTTTCACTGTTTCAGCATCCAAATAGAAGCGAAATGCTGGCAATTTATTTATTTTTTTAACCTTCGGTTCTTCTTTCTAAGTCTTCTCCTCTTAAGTGAAATGCTGCCCAGTTCTTCTTTCATTGTTTTGTGCTGCCCAGTTTTTAACAGAATAGTATACTGCCCTTCCTCTTATTTTAATTTTTTATTTTTAAAATTCCGCTTCACTTCAAAAAAGCGAGCGCTTCGCTTCTCGCTTTAAATGAAATGGGGATTGTCGCTTTTCCTTGCTTCACGCTCTTCACAACACTGGTTTAGCCTTATCTTGTTCGAACAATTCCAAATTTTTTGAATAACATTTATAACGTAAGGGCATAAGAGAATTACCTTATGCTGACTTTGAAATCACTCAAATGAAACCAAAACTGGAACTGTTACATAACTAGCAATGATATAACCTCCTAATTTGGAATATGAACATTCGGAACCAATTTAAGGACCAAAAAGTATTGCGCTTGAGCTCCAGCAAAATGTAGACATTTTAAAACGAAAAATCATGCTCTGAAAATGAGAATGCATACAATTAACTCCAGAGGCTCTTTGCATATAGGAAGCAACAAAAGAAACAATTTTCACAATTAACACTTAACACCCTTTTATCCTAGCCTGATTAATTGATATTTGATCTAACAATGTCAATGTCTAGTAAAAGCAGCAAAACTATTAGCAACCCTGCAATAATATTATCATTTTGCCATCATTTGAATCTTGTAAAGTTGACAAAATGCTAGATTTTTTAAGTACCACTGGACTAGCAACATGACTCATATATAATTGTAATCAGCTTTTGTACATATCAAGCACAATCTCATACCTATTTTTCTGGCTACAACAACAACAACCCAATCAAAACAAGAAAAACCTAAAATCAAATATACTCAGATTGCATTCAAAGAAAATTAAAAGAAAATTCATACCGCAGGTTTGTGGGACACAATGGGCATTGACACAGTAGCGACCTCGCCGTAGTTAATTCCTTGTTGCTGTTGTTGAGGATAATACGAATACTGCGGTTGGGGTTGCTGCTGCTGCTGTGTGGAGGCATAAGGATCCGAAGAAGATGATGGTGGAATTGGAACCCCGGGTGGGTGAATTGAAGTGGGTTCGGATTCGGGTTTGGGTTCAGGCTGTTGTTGTTGATAGGCAGCATTTGAATAATAGTCTTGTTGAGGATAATAGGAGTATTGGTATTGTTGTTGATTGTAATCTTGATTGTATTGATATGATGCATAGTAAGAAGCTTGTGTTGTTGATTGATCATATTCATATGCTTGTTGGAATTGAGAAGGGTCTGCAGATTGAGATGCTCCCTGTTGATATTGACCATATGTTGATTGATCATATGCATACGCTTGGATTTGAGAATGATCGGTTGATTGAGAAACCCTCGGCTGTTGGTACTGGTATTGAGCGGAGTAATCCATGACTTTGTTTCTTCAATTTCCGTTTCACTTCTTGCTTGTGCATTATATACAGGGTTTTCAAAGGCAATTGGATGCCGTTTCCTCTCTTTTTAGCATTTCTTATTTTTCCTTTTTTCTATTTTTTGGCATTTTCATGCTTCAAGAAATAGAAGGATTATAATTAAATCAGCTTTATTTTCTTATGAACAGCCACTTTAGTATGCTATTTCTTAAAGGAATTTGAGAAACCCCATGCCTTAGCTTGGATTTTGACATTTGAAGAAAGGGCCCTTTGACCTAATGTTGGGTGCTACATTATGCGGAGCGAAAGTATGTTTTGCGAGGCTAATATCACAAGACACTTGTGGGCATCATATGAAAAATGTATATGATGATATAAAGCTTAACAGTTGCCTTACTCTCGCGAAGCCTGCAAAGTATAAGTAAGCGCATTATAATATGCACAAGGCAAAATATCAAGCTTGAGCATCGGATTAGTGAGCGCGAGAGCAATACTTAATGTCAGGTAAGGGATAAGCATGTCCGCGAGAGCAATACTTAATGCCAGGTAAGGGATAAGCATGTCCTTAACTATCCCTTGTGTGCCATAGACAAGACACAACATATGAAATGAGCAACAAGAGTATGCTATGTAATTAATTAAAGTTGAAGCCTTAACATGAAAGGGGCGACATAATTGAAGTTAAAATATCGGCGGTAGCTTCACCATGAGCACATGGTCCTGCCATGAAACATCAAATAAGAGAAGGTTGATTTGTAATTAGGTGAGACTGCGAGCATTGTACGAATTATTTTGTTTGCCGCTGACACTAAGAAGGAGTGAAGCCATGACATTAAGTACATACCATTATATCAAAGGACATTCCAATAAGTGCTTGTTGTCTTGTGGAAAGGATGCAAGAATTAAAATATTCAATAAAAATTTAACTTCAAAATTTGGTCAATAAGAAAACAATGTCAAATAATTTTGGACGGACAAAGTGTAGATCTCATTGAATCGAATATTTAACTGAATAAATATCCATTTAAAACTAGACATACTACAACCTCTATAATTAACTAATAAGGTCGTAGTAATTCTAAAACTAGATAAAGTTAGGCAAGGAAATAATAGCAACGGTGAGGCATTCAT
Source organism: Nicotiana paniculata (assembly GCA_005239505.1). Taxonomy (NCBI): domain Eukaryota; kingdom Viridiplantae; phylum Streptophyta; class Magnoliopsida; order Solanales; family Solanaceae; genus Nicotiana; species Nicotiana paniculata. Next base: position 81,284 of record ML347186.1, on the reverse strand, counting down.
AAGACATATATATTTGACCAAAAATATAGATCTTTGTTCAACTAATTAAATTTATACAAATGAGGGTTAATCTCAGTTAACAATAATATCCCAATGATGAAACTCTCGCAAGTGCATTAAATAATATCTATATATATTCTTCAATAACAACGGCGGCACACAATCAACATTTAAGAAGTCAAAGAAAATAATGAAGCATTAAATAGTGATAAACAACAATAAATGGCACTTATGTAAATAAAATAAATGAGTCACACAAGAAAGGATGGAATCAATGAATGTTCTTTCTGACATGATGTATGATAGATGAGCCTTTGAATATCTGAGCTATTCTCGGATTCAGTGAAAAAGTGTGGACAAAAATCTTAATGTAAAGGTTATTTTTGTATGCTCGCAATAAAATTCGTGATGGGTTTGTAGTAGCTTAGCTTTATGTTTTGATGATCTAACAAACTTACTGTCAAAGAACTAGATAAGGAACCTGATACACACTTGGTACACAACTGAAACATCATACTCAAGATAATGAGAGTTGCTATGACTTCAGAAGATTAAAAATCAACTCAGGGACCTGATCCCTTTGGGTTCCCTCTGGCAACAGTACGAAGTCAACTCTCCACAACTGGAAAGTGACTGCCTGTACTGTACACGCAAACAGTACTGCACAGTGCAACAATCACTTCCATTGGGAAGGATCTTGTACCAACCAAGTGATTACATCATTCAAGTGATGTCATCCAAGTTGTATTAACATTAACATTACGACAAAACATCACTTGAACACTTGAGGATTCAATTCAAGCACTCCAAGCATCTGATAATCAAGCATTCATTTCTCAAGTGCATCAAGAACAAAGTACAACACTACTACGGACCAGTTTCTACAACAAGTCTTTGTATTTCCTTAGTTGAGTTGTAACTTTGTAATTGTTCTTCATTGTAATTCCTACTTTGCTTACCTAGAAGCACTAATTAGGAACTCTTTGTAAATCATAAACCTTAGTGTTTATGTCGTGACTAGAGTTAGTCATGAGTTGAAGTCTTTGTAATAGGTGTATCGCAAAGTGGCTTGTAATAGGTATATTACAAGTTAGTGAGGGATTAAGAGTTTAATTCCCATATTGCATAGGTTGTAATCTAAAAGTTGCTCATAGTGAAGTTAAAATCCTACAGGTATAGGTCGTACTTTTTGATCCCCTTGAGCAGGTATTTTTCCACGTAAAATTACTTGTGTCATTTACTTACTGTTGTATTAGCTTATTCTGTGGAAACTGTTATAGGACTCGGTCTCTATACATTTTGGTGGAATCATATATTCTATCAATTGGTATCAGAGCGGGTTCTTTCTACCAGGTTAACACCTAAAAAGGATCCTCATGGCTGCTCCACCAAACTTCGAAGAGGGTTAGTCCATTTACAGACCACCTAGGTTTAATGGCCAATATTATGGGTGGTGGAAAACAAGGATGCATGACTTCATCATGGCTGAAGACTCCGAGCTATGGGATGTCATATGTGATGGTCCATTTGTTCCTACAAAAAAGGTCGGAGATCCTGTTGTGACAGTGCCCAAGACGAGGAAAGAGTTCAACGATGCTAACAGGAAAGTTGTGGAGAAAAAATTTCGTGCCAAGAAATTTTTGGTGTGTGGTATAGGCCCTGATGAATACAACAGGATCTCAGCTTGTCAATCCGCAAAATAGATATGGGAAGCCCTACAAACAACACACGAAGGAACCACTCAAGTAAAGCAATCTAAGATTGACATGCTCACCACTGAGTATGAGCTTTTTAGAATGAAGGACGATGAATCCATTCAAGATATGCACACTTGATTCACTTCAATCATAAATGAGTTACACTCTCTTGGTGAAATCATTCCAAGGAACAAGCTCGTGAGGTTAGTGTTCTGCCCAGCTCCTGGGAGAGTAAAGTGAACGCCATTACTTAAGCAAAGGATTTGCAGGCGCTGACTATAGATGAGTTGTTTTAGAATTTGAAGACCTATGAAATGAAGAAGAAGAAGGACAGTGAGAGAAGAGAACCAAAGAAGAAAAAGAACCTGGTACTCAAAGCAGAAAGCAATGACTCAAGTGGCGAGGATAGTGACACAGCTTACTTAACTAGAAGGTTTCAGAAAAATGGTTCGAAGGAATGGAGGTATACCAAATAGGGATAGTTCTAACAAGCCAAAGAACTATGACCTCTGTCATAAGTGTGGAAAGCTAGGGAATTTCATCAAGGATTTCCCTCTCCTGAAGCAAGAACATTTCAAACACAACTCTAACAAAGCATCCAAGAGGAACCCGGTTCCTGATAAACGCTTCAGAAGAAAAAACGCCGCAAACAATGTTGTGAAGCAAGCTCTTGCTGCATGGGGAGATTCTTCCAGTGAGTAATTATTCAGGTGACAGTTCCATGATGGTAGTTGAAAATGAAGCAAATGAGTATGATTCAATATTTTCTTTGATGGATCAATCAGATGATGATGAAGATGATGACAATGATGAGGTAAACTTTCGGGATATTCAGAGAAATCTGAAATCCTACTCTCCTAAGAAACTCATGTCATTAGCTAATGTGTTAATTGATTCTTACCATAGTCTTGTAAATGATAAGGATGCCTTAACTATGGAGTCAGGAGATGCTGAGCAAGCTAGAGATAACTTGGTAGTTTATGTTGTTGATTTGAAAGAGACAATAGATAATCTGAAAAATGAAAAGGAGGTTCTAATTGAGAAAATTACTAGTGTAGAACATGAAAGAGATGATTTGATGGTGGTAGTGGTTGACTTAAAATAAACCAGTGAGAATTTTAGTAAAGAAAAAAATTCCTTAGTGGATAAAGTTGCTACTGTTGAGCAAGAAAGAGATGACCTCTTAGTGGTGATTGTAGATTTTAAGGAATCAATAGAGGAAATTAAGGTTGAATGTAGGCCTGGAAATCCTGAAAAAGGGAAAGAAGTTGCAAGTGAGGCACACATAAAGCTTGTAAATGAGTTGAATATGGTAAAAGCTAGCTTATGTGCTGAACTTGAGAAAAATAGATAGCTTCAGGCAGATTTAGAAAGAGTGAAGAGTGATTTAGAAAAGTCTCTTAAGTGGACCTGGTCCTCTTATACTGTTACTACCATGTACGTTAACAATAGTGGAAACAGGCAGGGAATAGGATTTCAAAAGGAGAGAACTCCTTATAGCCCTCATAGCAAGTACATTACTGTACCCAATAATTGTCTATGTACCCACTGTGGGAACAATGGGCATTTTAAAGAAAATTACAAAGCAAGGGTTCAGTCTCTTCAGAAAAATAAGGTTTTTGCTGAAAGAGGACCTGGTGCCACTCATAAAAAGCGTATGTTACCTGCATGGACTAGAAGAGCATTTATTCATACCAATGGATCCAAACTTATTTGGGTTCCTAAATCTAACCCTTGATCTCTTTGTGCAGGGAACAGTGAAAGGAAGTAGTCAAAAATGGTACATGGATAGCGAATGCTCAAAGCACATGTCTGGGAATACCATGGACTTTCTTTCACTAAAAGCCCTGCAAGGAGGGAGTGTATCCTTTGGAAATGGGAAAAAGGGGTACATTCTTGGTGTGGGAAAAATTGGAAAATCACTCACTCACTCAATTGAGAACGTGTACTATGTCAATGATCTTAAGTACAGTCTCTTGAGTGTTTCTCAAATATGTGGTAAAAGAAACAATATGGAGTTCTTGTCAAAGATATGCACAGTTACAAATCCCGTAACTAGTGAAGTGGTACTTGTGGCCAAAAGATACAAGAATATCTATGTTGCTGATTTCGAGTCCCTACAAAGTGGTGATCTGAACTTCTTGAAAGCAGTTGATGATGATGCGGAACTTTGGCACAGAAGATTGGGGCATGCAAGCTTTTCTCTACTGAATAAGCTGGTCCAAAAGGACCTGGTTCGTGGTCTGCCCAAGTCAAAGTTCAAAGAGCACAAAATGTGTGATGCCTACGCTAGAGGAAAGCATGTTAAGTCTTCATTCAATCCCAAGAAGGAAGTCAGCACCTCAAAACCACTTGATCTCCTTCATATGGATCTATGTGGCCATATGAGAGTGCCAAGTAGGGGAGGAAAAAGATACATCTTTGTGATAGTAGATGACTACTCCAGATTTACTTGGACTCTGTTCCTTAGGACCAAAGAGGAGACCTTTGAAGTTTTTGTAGCCTTTGTGAAGAAGATACAAGTAAAAATGGAATCAAAAGTGGCATGCATTAGATCAGATCATGGAACAGAATTCGACAATGCTAATTTTGATGAATTCTGCAACGAAAATGGTATCACCCACAACTTCTCAGCCCCAAGAACTCCACAACAAAATGGAGTTGTGGAAAGGAAAACCGAACTCTTGAAAATATGACAAGGACAATGTTGATCGACAATGGGATTGCTAAGAACTTCTGGGCAGAAGCTATCAACAATGCATGCTACTTGGTGAATAGGTGCATGATTAGGTCTCTCTTGAACAATACTTCTTATGAGTTGTTGAATGGAAGGAAGCCCAAGATGACTTACTTAAGAACATTCGGGTGCAAATGTTATGTCCTCAACAATGGAAATGATCAACTTGGAAAATTTGATGCCAAAAGTGATGAAGGAATTTTTCTGGGGTACTCTTTCTCAAAGTAAAGCCTACAAGGTATACAACAAGCAGAATCAGTATGTTGAGGAGAGTGTTCATGTAATATTTGACGGGTACTATCTCTCATGTGAGAAGAGAAAGAAGGATGATCAAGATGGAGAGCCTCTGCTGGTTCCAGGAGAGGTCATTGATATGGAAAATGGAAAGGAAGACATGATAAGTCAAGTGAAGGAGACAGGGGAAGACAATTCAATCACCTCTTCATCAGCTGGAGAGGAACCGGGTACCATAATCACAACCACTGAAGCTGAAGAAAGAGTGGTTGATGCAGTTCAAAGCACTCCACAGGTAGAAAATAGAAGGATACAAGAGAATTAGTCAGGCCTGCCCAGCTCCTCTACAAATGAAATTCAAGTGCCCAACTAGAAACACAAAAGCTCACATCCTCTCAACAATATAATCACTCATCTATATTCAGGAGTCCAAACCAGATCAAAAGCCAGGAATTCACTTGCCTTCTCAGCACTTCTTTCTCAAATAGAGCCCAAAAATATTAAGGAAGCCTTGAAAGATGCAGACTGGATTATAACCATGCAAGATGAGTTACATAAGTTTGAAAGGAACAAAGTATGGCACCTGGTACCTATACCCTCAGAACGAACCATCATAGGGACCAGATGGGTGTTCAGGAACAAGCTTGATGAACATGGGAACACAACAAGGGACAAGGCAAGGATAGTAGTCCAAGGCTACAATCAGGAGGAAGGAATTAATTATGATGAGACTTTTGCCCCAGTTGCTCGTATGGAAGCTATCAGAATTCTCATTGCCTTTGCATCACATATGGAATTCACTTTGTTTCAAATGGATGTCAAAGTGTATTTCTGAATGGTTTCCTCAAGGAAGAAGTCTAGGTAAAGCAACCTCCAGGATTTGAATGCCATGAACATCCTGAATATGTGTTCAAATTGAACAAGGCACTGTATGGGTTGAAGCAGGCTCCTCGAGCTTGGTATGAAAGGTTGTCAAAGTTTCTTTTATAAAATGGTTTTGCGAGAGGAAAAATTGACAACACTTTGTTTCTGAAGAAACAAAGGAGGAACCTGCTTATTGTCTAGGTATATGTTGATGATATCATTTTTGGGGCAACAACTGATTCACTATGTGAGGAATTCTCAAAACTCATGGGAAGTGAGTTTGAGATGAGCATGATGGGTGAGTTGAATTTATTCTTGGGTCTTCAAATGAACCAGTCGACAAAGGGAACATTTATTAGTCAGCAGAAGTATATCAAGGAGCTTCTGAAGAGGTTTGACATGGAATCATCAAAAGTGATTGACACTCCCATAGTCACTGCTACTCGACTAGATATGGATGAATCTGGATCTCATGTGAATCAAACAATGCATAGAGGCATCATTGGGTCTCTCCTCTATCTCACTGCAAGCAGGCCAGATATTGTATTCAGTGTGAGACTATGTGCAAGGTTTCAGTCAAACCCCAAGGAATCTCATCTGAAGGCTGCCAAAAGAATCCTGAGATATCTTAAGGGAACACAAGACCTGGTTCTGTACTATCCTTCAGGTGACAATTTTAATCTTACTGGGTATGTTGATGCTGATTATGCAGGTTATCTTGTGGAAAGGAAAAGCACATCTGGAATGGCTCACTTCTTGGGATCATGCCTTATCTCTTGGGGCACAAGAAGTCAAAATTCAGTAGCTCTTTCAACAGCTGAAGCAAAGTATGTTGCAGCTGCCTCCTGCTGTTCTAAACTTCTATGAATCAAGCAGCAACTAGAAGAATTTGGAGTGTACACTGATTGTGTCCCTCTATTGGTGATAACACAAGTGCACTCAACATGGCCAAAAATCCAGTTCAGCACAAGAGAACCAAGCACATTGATGTAAGACATCATTTCCTTAGAGACAATGTAGAAAAGGGGTTTATATGCATGAAGTTTTGCAACACAGAAGATCAAATTGCAGACATCTTTACCTAAGCTCTGAGCACAAGGGCTAATAAAGCCTAATTGAGAACCTGATTCCTACCATATGGTTATGAAAGTCACATACAGGTAAAATTAGCTAAAGTATGTTTTGGCCAAGTCTAATCACTTCTATACTGTTACATGTAGACACGCATGATAATTGTAGAGGCTGCTGAGGCAATGCATGAGCAGTAAAAGAAGATTGAGCATTTTTTGAAAGACTGGTCAAGAACTTGGTTCTTATGCCACAAATTAGTAGTCTTTTGATTTTCTCATACATATCTCAAAAGAAACAAAAATAATGCCACGTCATCAAGCTTTTTAGACCCTGTATGTCACGTCTTTTCATTCAAATCCTTTCACTTCCCTCTGAAATGTTGCATCTTCCCACACATCTGTCGCCGTTTCAGAACCCGTTTCTCTTCCCTTCATAATTGCTATTCACCTCATTATAACCCCCTCACTCCCAAAACTTGAACGACCATCTCTGTCTTCCTCAGTCTCTCCAGAACCTTCAAGCAAATCTTCTACCATGGCTGAGGATCAAACAATCCCTCCTACCGCTGAAGAGAAAACCCTCGAGTCCTCTCCTGTAGAAACACCACCAGTCATCCCTTCTTCCACCACTGTTCAAATGGAAAACCCTAAACCAGTTTCTCCTTCACCTTTCATCCCTCTCACTACTCCCTCTGACTCTACTCCTCCTCTAAGTGTTGAGTACTCAGACAACCCTGAGAATGAAAACATCTCTCCATTGTTGCCTGAGACACTCAAAGAACAGAGTAAATATGATATTCCAGTTCCAGAAGAAAAGAGTGAGTCTCCACCGGTAGTAAAGATTTCATCAATCAGTCCTGAAAGCGCAAAAGTCTCTAAGGAAAGCTCTGATCAGTCTACAAGTACTCTTGTCTCTCCTATTGTTGATTCTATGGAACCTCAAGAGAGGGATGCCATAGAAAATATGTTGGCTATTGCTGCTGAGGGGATTATGGGTGAGGAAAGTTCTGTTATGCCTGAGTCTAAGAGGGAAGAGACTTAACCCTTAGAAGGAGAAGTAATTATGGTGCTCTTTGAACCACCGGCCCCGGAAGAGGCTACTGGGACCCCTCTTGATGAACCTGACCCCTCTCCTGAGGAAACATGTCAGGAATCATCTTCCCAGGTCAGCTTCGACCCCGCTCCTTCTTCTCACTTTGATGCTGAGCCCTTGGAAGTAGTGGCTCATGTTATGAGGTCCAGTGATGAAGAAGATGAGGATGATGTTGCTCTGAGTACGTTCATTAAAGTAAGGAGGCAGTAGCAACTCCTGAGCCCCCTCCTAAGTGACCTACCACAAGGTTGCAGAAAAAGAAGGCTCTTGAGTCTGCGCTAAAGAAGAGTAAGAGAAGCAACATGAAGAATAAAAGGCTGGTGAAGGATGGGGAAGTTGTTTGTGACAAGAATATCCCAGTTGTGGAAGTTGATGAGGAAGCCCAAGAGAAACCAAGTTCCTTGATCAAGAAGTCTCTGAAAAGGAAGAAATCTACTGAGAGTTATGCAAAGGAGGCTGTTGGAACACCCAATGAAAAGCCAGTGAAAGATAGTGGCAAGTTGAAGGAAGTGGTGGCATAAGAGTCTGTGTTTGATAAGGATGAGAAAGTGAAGTCTAGTGGCAAAGTTAAGTCCAGTGAAAAGTCTGTGAAGAGGAAGCTGGAGGATGTTGAAGAACCCGGTTCTATTAAGAAGGTAAAGAGTGAAAGAATATCTGGTAAAGAGAGATTGAGGTACCAGAAAGTGTTGTGGGTCGTACTTTTGACCCCGAAATCTCTGAGATGGCAGGCATGCGTCAAGTGTTGGAGATGGTTGAGTTTCAACAGTGGGGACACCTATTCAAGGTGGATGTGCCCAAGGTATATGAGGAAGAGGTTCAAAGTTTCTATGCAGATCTCTTCACTGTTGAATCTGATCACATATCGCACTAGTGAATGGTGTAGACATGGTTCTGGATTTTGCTTTGCTAGGAAAGATACTGCAAGTTCCTGCTGAAGGTCTGTTTTATGTTAGAGGTTCCTGTGGATCAAACTTTAGGCATGCTATAGTTAAGAAGAGAGCTATACAACAGGGGGAATGGGTGCATAAGAAAGCCCTACTTCCTGTTTATCAGCTGTTTTTGAGTTGGTGAACAAGGTATTGCGTCCTCGTGCTGAGAGGAGGTCCATCACATCTAAGGCGGATCTATATCTGATAGAAGCACTGGATGAGTTCCAAATTGTTAATTTTCCAGCCATAATGATTGAGCACAAGCAAAAGGTGGCAAAATTCAAAGATGGGAACTATGGTCTTCCCTGTGGATTTCTTCTTACGCATGTTTTCAAATTCTTCAAAGTGCCTGTGGGACAGTCTAAGATGTGGACCAAGAAGCATACTTTCTCTAAAACCACTCTGAAGGAATGTGAGTGTATGGACAAAATTGGAGGGGTAGGAAGCACTTCAACGATCTCCTAGCTTATAAATGCTCAAAACAGTGCTACTGAAGAGATTAGAAAGTTGAAGGTTAGGAATGCCATATTAGAGAATCATCTCAGTCAGGCCCAAGAGGCACCAGGGTCTTCCAGTTCTTCAAATGCAGAAGTTGCTCTTCTGACTAAGGAGAATGCTGATCTTAGGCAACAAGTTAAGAACCTGAGGGAGAAACTGCTCGCTCAGCAAACGTCCGTCAATGCTCGGATAGATCTCGTTCTCAATACTCTTGCTGCCTCTTCCAAGCCCTCTTCCTCTAGTGTCCCCTAGGCTAATCCTTCAGTGACTAGTGTCCAGTTTATCTCTCTTGGCAGTGTTTTGATGATGTTGTGGTGGTTGTTTTTATTTTTATTTTTTGGTTTGTGGATGGAAATCACTAGTACTGATCCCGAGTAAACATTCCAAAATCTGCTTTTGCTGTAAAGGCAAATGCTTATGTTTTTCGTTGTTTAATGAAAACTCTCCTTCTTTTGTTGTAAATGCTTATGTTTTTCTACTTCTCTTTTCTATCATGTTTGTGTGCTCACAAGTGGCATGGGTTAACTAATCTATACTTATTTATGCTATTTGCTTGTTTATGTGTTTGTAATGATGCCAAAAGGGGGAATATAAATTAAAGGAGTTAAGAAAAAGCAGGGGACTGATTAAGGGGGAAGCATAAAGTCAGGGGGAACTTGTGAAGTTCCTGTTACGATATCTGGTTTTTGCTGCTCTAAATATGATTGTCAATTTTTAAGTTTTTCATCATCAAAAAGGAGGAAATTGATGGGTTTATAGTACCTTAGCTTTATATTTTGATGATCTAACAAACTTACTGTCAAAGAACCAGATAAGGAACCTGATACACACTTGGTACACAACTCAAACATCAGACTCAAGCTAATGAGAGTTGCTATGACTTCAGAAGATTAAGATTCAACTCAGGGACCTGATCCCCTTGGATTCCCTCTGGCAACAGTACGAAGTCAACTCTCCACAATTAGAAAGTGACTGCCTGCACTGTACACGCAAACAGTACTGCACCGTGCAACAGTCACTTCTATTGGGAAGGACCTTGTACCAACCAAGTGATTACATCATTCAAGTGATGTCATCCAAGTTGTATTAATAATAAAATTACAACAAAACATCACTTGAACACTTGAGGATTCAATTCAAGCACTCCAAGCATTTGATAATCAAGCATTCAATTCTCAAGTGCATCAAGAACAAAGTACAACACTACTACGGATTAGTTCCTACAACAAGTCTTTATATGTCCTTAGTTGAGTTGTAACTTTGTAATTGTTCTTCATTGTAATTCCTACTTTGCTTACCTAAAAGCATTAATTAGGAAGTCTTTGTAAATCATAAACCTTAGTGTTTGTGTCGTGACTAGAGTTAGTCATGAGTTGAAGTCTTTGTAATAGGTGTATTGCAAAGTGGCTTGTAATAGATGTATTACAAGTTAGTGAGAGATTAAGAGTTTAATTCCTAGGTTGCATAGGTTGTAATCTAAAAGTTGCTCATAGTGAAGTTAAAATCCTACCAGTGTAGATCGTGGTTTTTGATCCCCTTGAGTAGGGATTTTTCCACGTAAAATTCCTTGCGTCATTTACTTACTGTTGTATTAGCTTATTATGTGGAAACTGTTATAGGACCTCGTCTCTATACAGTTCGGTGGACTCATATATTCTATCAATTTGATTCTCTCTTTTAAAGTGTATTTTATAAATGAATATCATATGTCTCCCATCATTGTGTCTCTTTCTTTTATAGAGAACATGTTTCTAGAAACCCTAATAGTACAAGTGCAAAGAATATTCTCCTTCAGGTCCTATCTTAAAGCTAACCGTCATAACTGTGTCAAGGGCATGCGAACTCGGCATCGATTATTGACAACTCCTCGAATTCGATCTTTTCTCCCCCTTCGACTACAACCTTCATTGTTGATTTGATCACTCTGACCCATGATGACCTTGAGATGCTTTACCGATATCATTTTGACTTGTATTCTAGAGATATATTTTGACTCATATAGTTAGTCCCTCCGCTTATTGAGGCCGGCTTCGTGGATGGGTTCGATGAATGGATCGTATTGTTGGTGGTCGAGCTAATCAAGCGGACTACGTAGCTCGTGGTTGTTGCGGCGAGCAGGTAACATGGCCCTCTATGGGCCGCACATTTCAAATGCTTCAAATTTCTTGGATGATTTGTCGGAGTTAGGCTATCCATGAGTTAGGATGACATCATGATGTCATGTGTCATTATGACGAATATTCTCGATGTGTCATTTTGTTTCGTGTGTGCCCTTTGATTAGACATACCGCTTTGGTTCCGGTGCCAGTCATGATGAGCCGTTTTCGATTTCGGTGCCATGACCTTTTTAATAGTGGCCTTTGAACACAATTTTGGAGTTTTAAATCTTCTAACGCTTCAAAATCCCGTACCTTTCTCTTTCTCTCTTCTTCTCCGAATTTTTCTTCTTTGTTTCAACGACTTACATTGTTCTTAATTCCCTCCCATTTGTTATTCTCCTTCCTTACATTGTATCATGTCTAACGTACCTTCTAAGGCGGGAGAGAGGAGTCGTGTTGCTCCCTTGAGCGTGGTGTTCCCTCTCATGGGGAGAGCGTTCCTACCACCATTGAGGAGGAAACCTTCTCGTCGGTGGAGGAGATAATCCCACGCAACCCTGATTCCAGATCCGATTTCACCAACTCACCAGAGGCCGCACCTGGAGCTTTTCGATCAGTGATGATGCTGAAGGAATTGGCGGATCTTAAGTCTAAATTTGACCCTCCCAATCATATCGTTTTGATCCCGACCGAGGGGGATACGGTACAGGTCCACCGTCCTGGGTATTTTTCCCTCTATGCCTACCCCTTCCAAGTCAGTTATTCCTTTCCCCTCCTTCCGCTGCTGGAAGAGTTCTGTCGTCACTACAGTGTTTGTCGTGCTCAGCTCACGTCGTACGATTATAAAGCTATAAAGATGCTTATTAAGTTTGCTGAGTTGGCTGGGGTCGAAGTAACACTACGACACTTAATTCATCTATTCACTCACCTCTTTTATAGAGGTACGATGTTGAACCTTCGCCATCGAGGGGGAAAATGCTTGGTGGTGAAGATGGATGACAAGGCCAGTAGTCAATTCTAGTTTAACTTCTTTTTTGTCCGAATCGAGGACGTTGTGGCCAATGTCAACGGATTTCCTGAGGCTTGGAATTATACTCGTAAGTACTTTGGTTTCTCTCCCGTGTTCGGTCCTGAATTTGACTTCTCGACTTCTTATTTTATAGCCAAGACTTCTCCTCCTCCTTTGGATGCTCATAATTCTGACTGGGTTGAGCGGATACTCCCTCACATCGTCGGGATTCATGAATGGCCAAGTTTTTTCCATAAATTCGTGCCTGCTCTCCTTCGACTGGTAATTTCCTTTTCACCATCAGCGTCTTGATTTCCATAATCTACTACACTTGTCTTTTCAATTTCATCTACATCTTCATGTAAACAAACTTTCAATGTTGGCCTAACACCTCGTTCATCAACAATTGTCAAATAGGGCTTTAAACCAAAATCATCCTCTATTGGAGCATACATAGTCTCTTGCCAAGTTCTATCCAGAACCGTTGGCTTGTAACTCATAATAATGTTTTCCGGATTACATGTTATCTTGTATCGCTGGCATATTACTTATACCAAATCATTATAACGTACTCCTTGTCCAACAATTTTCTTCTCCTTAGGCTCAAACTCAATGCAAATAGTCAAATCACCAATTGGTATTTACATATATTGATTACCTGTAAACAAAAATAAAAGTCAATTAATATCAATCTCTTGTATTTTATAATAGCAACCTCCTACATTTAATATGCAGATCTCTTATGCTTTATATATCAAATCTCCTATCATAACATAAATATCTCCTATAGTTTTTACTAATATCTCCTTCATTTCATCAAAAGAATCTCATGCATTTTGTATTAAGATCTCGTACCTTTTACTAGATAAGTATCTCCCGCTTTTTGTACTAAGATCTCCTATATTTTACTATATAAATCTCCTGCTTGCGCTATCAAATCTCTTTTCTGGTTCACCTTTTACTTTGAAACACAAATCTCCTGCATTTTGTACTATTATCTTCTAATTGTTAATATACAAATCTCCTACTTCCGTAATGAAATCTCTTTTCTGGTTCATCTTCTTCCTTGAGTCCCCCTACTCAAAAAATTTCATAAAATAATTAAAAAAACAAAAGTTGAAAATGTATTACTTACCCAAACATCTATGAACTCATTGCAGCTATTTTTTCACGCAATAGAAGTTTCGGGAATCTTGGACTGATCACTTATGGAGGAAATTCGCTGGCTTCTTTTTCCTAGACATATAGTTTAATAATATTTTAATTGCAATGAGACCCTTTAATTTGCACCAATTTTCCAACACAATCACAAATGCGGACTTGGATGACCTGTAGTCCCACAAAGGTCATAAACCAAAATGACGATTTGATATATCCTCAAAGCAAAAGGACATTTTCTAAATGACCAAATAATGAATTGACCCCGTGAACTATCATACCTTAACAATTACATTGAATGACCCCTTAATTTTCACATTTTCCTCTTGTTTCCAGGTGTATCTATTTCTTTGTCAATTGCACCCAAGGTTCTATTCCTATAATAAAATTCTATTACTATTATTTACGAGATTCGCCGTCAATTTGTGTACATCTACGAGTATACAAACTTTCTGTTAGAATTACATGAGAACGAATTAATGTTCCATCCTTGTATTAGAAGCAGATCTTGATCTTCAAAGTTATGAACATATACAGCTTTGAGGCAATCTTCTAACTATTTTGGTAATTAAGGCAAACTAGATTTAGGATGATTTCGACTCGAAGTAAGGCCGGTAACGTCAAACGGATTAGAAGTGTTTTGGATGAATGAGATATCTTTACCCTTAACCTTGAAATAGAAGAAATAGAGCGATTTCCCGGCCTTTAATAGGTCCGACGCGACATAAATTCAAATTAATCGGGCATAGATAATTGCAAATATTCGATGATTAAAAAACGGAACAAAAAGTTGGTCGAAAAGAATTGTATATCTTATAACTTCACTAACAGTTGACGAGAATACAAGGTTAATATGCATGAGATACTAAAGGATGGATTACTGCTTAATGTGGGTAATCTTTACACACCTTCTTTAATCTTTATTGTTGTTACATGCATTCCAAAATGATTACTATCAAGTTTCTTTACGTATAGAGAAATTAATACTTTTTGGGAGATGGGAGAGAAAAAATGTAATTTTTATAAGCATGAAGCTAGCTAAATGCGTTTAGCTGATCATCTAGACTGTCCTTTTCTTGCATGGAAATTAGATGGAAATATGACAAGTGTCAATAAATCTTTTCGCACTCAAATATGATACGAATGGTATTTGGAAATTAGTTAGTTCATTACTTGCCTTTCATGTTCTATATTTCTCTATCTTTTATATCAAAAATTGATATCACTATCCATTAAGTGAACTTCACTTTAAATTGTAACTAAAATCGATAATGAACTTTGTATACGGTTAAAATCAGGCTTATCCGATTTTACTGTTTGATCGAGATCAGGGAGTTGCATCGAAGGTCAGTCTCACAGTTGATCAGACCAAAGCACGAGGACAAGGTACCGAGTTCGGGATTCGAGGTATCTGTCGAGATCGAAGCCAGTAGCGATCGAGACCAAATGAGACAGACATCGAGCAAGATCGAAGATAACATAATAACAGAAAAGCGAGATATCTGTGACTGGTCGAAGATCATGGCGGAAATCTCGGAACAGACCAAATTAGGAACGGTTAATTAGCTAATCATGAGATTTTCTTCTGTAATTAGAGTTATACCATAAGTAGAATTCCTCTACTATATAAAGAGGAGTTCTAATCATTTGTAGGACACAATGTTCACAGACATCAAAGCAATATAACATTTTCTCCCCCGCTTATACATTCGTGTTCACCAGTTCACTTCTGCTTTATTCATATTTGTTATAATATCGACCAGTTCGAGAGCACTCTAGCTCGAAGGCTGAATTATGTTTCAATACTGGTTTGCTCTATCTCGTTGTTAAAGTTTGTTACTAATCTTCATACTTATCAGTTGGTATTAGGTGATTATGTGTCCTTAAAACCACATTATAAGTTTAATTGTTATCCAATTTTAAGGGTGAATAGTTTGGCGCACACCATGGGGCTAAGGATAATAGTGATTGCTTAATATTGATTCCGATAACACACACTACTTTACACTTGTTCTTGTAAGTATTTTTGTTTTCAGGATAAACATGTCGAACTCACAAACAACACCCACACATGGCAACAACGGCCTCGAATTTCACAGGGAAAACGATAATATAATCGCCCCAGGGATCGAGGTGCCTCAGGCTGATCTCGAGGGAGTACCAATTGCAAATCCTGTCGATGTTAGTTCACATATCGCCCTAAATTCAAATCTGGGCGCTGATCCCCAAGGTAGCGTACGCGGGGAAGGTCGATCAGGTGGTCGAGGCACGCAGGGCGGAGAAGACGGCGGAGTCAGCCTGCAATTGATATTTGAAATGTTGCATGCTCAGCAAACCGCTATAGCACAACTACAAAATTAGCACCGAGCACCAAGTGGGGTCGAACCCTCACCTTCACCAGAAGCTGTTCGTAGGACCGAACCTGCACCGGAGAGATCAAACGCCAACGAAATGGGGATTTATCCCGCCATTATGAAAATGATCGAGGAGCTCACTAAACGGATTGAATCAGGAGAAAAGAAAATCGAGGCGAATGACGAAAAAGTAGAAACATATAACTCCCGGGTTGACTAAATGTCGGGAGCACCACCAATTCTAAAGGGTTTAGATTCAAAGAAGTTCATGCAGAAGCCTTTCCCCCCAAGTGTGGCTCCGAAGCCTATTCCGAAGAAATTTCACATGCCAAAAATCTCCAAATACAACGGGACCACCGACCCTAATGAGCATGTCACTTCTTATACATGCGCAATAAAGGGAATGACTTAGAAGATGATGAGATTGAATCAGTTATACTGAAGAAATTTGGAGAAACTCTATCGAAAGGGGCGATGATATGGTATCACAACCTGCCACCCAATTCCATTGATTCCTTCGCCATGCTAGCAGATTCCTTCGTGAAGGCACACGCCAGAGCAATAAAGGTTGCTACTAGGAAGTCAGACCTCTTTAAAGTGAAACAGAAAGACAACGAAATGTTAAGGGAATTCGTATCTCGATTCCAGATGGAAAGCATGGACCTACCCCTGGTCACAGATGATTGGGTTGTTCAGGCCTTTACTCAAGGTTTGAACGAACGGAGTTCGGTTTTATCACGGCAACTAAAGCATAATTTAATTGAATATCCCGTAGTTACCTGGGCCGATGTGCATAATCGGTACTAGTCAAAGATCAGGGTCGAGGATGATCAATTGGTGACCCCTTCCGGTTCCGTCTACCCAAATAGGCGTGTTGGCAGAGTTCAAAGGGACATCGATAGAGAACCCCAATCGAATAGAGATTGGTATCAACCATACAACGCAAATCATAGAAACAACGGCCCAGGATGTAATCCCGTTCGAAATGATTGAAGGAACGATCGAGGACAGATCTCTCGAGGGATCATGAGCAAAAGTGGCTTCGATAAACATGCGGATCCCATAGAAGCACCACGATTATCAGAATGCAACTTCAGCATCGACGCATCAGGTATTGTATCAGCCATTGGGAGAATCTAGGATACAGATGGCCTCGACCCTTACGGACCGATCCAGCCCAAAGGAACCCTAACCAAATATGAAAATACCATGGTACCCATGGTCATAAAACCGAAGACTACAGACAGCTAAGGGAACAGGTGGCCCGTCTACTCAACGAGGGTCACATTAGAGAATTCTTGAGTGACCGAGCTAAAAAATCATTTCAGAGACAGGGATGCAAATAGGAAAAACGAACAGGAAGAACCACATCACATGATTCATATGATCGTTGGTGGGGTCGACATACCACAAGGGCCCGTGTTCAAACGCACCAAGGTGTCAATCACTAGGGAGAAACGAACTCGAGACTATGTACCAGAAGACACCTTGTCATTCAATGACGAGGAAGTAGAGGGGATCTCACAACCCCTGGATTCACAACATGAGGGCGGTCCCCTCAACTCTTCACCAAATGCTGAAATTCTTGACACCAGATGTGGTAAAAATGGTGTATGGGGAATAACATGCTGCCAAAGAGATGTTAGCAGTCGATGAAGTAATACCTATATCGACACTTTCATCAGCAAAGGGATCGGAGTCGAAAGAAAAGAATGAGTTTAAATAGAAACCACAGGTACCAGCCTTGACCCAATAGGAGGAACGAGGGTCAGACGAGGATGACGAACATTGGATTCCCCTATACGATGACTCCGACACCACAAAATCAATGATCGAAGAGCTGGAGCAAGTCATACTGATCGAGTACTTACCCGAGTGAAAGGTATACCTGGGCACGAGGTTAACCCCCGAGCTCATGGAAAAACTCATTAAATTCCTTATCGATAATATGGATTATTTTGCTTGGTCCCACCTTGATATGACAGGGATCCCACCGGAGATCACTACCCATCGATTGAGCTTAGACCCAAAGTTCAGACCGGTAAAGCAAAAAAGAAGGCCCCAGTCCGAGATTAAACATGCATTCATCAAGGATGAGGTAACAAAGCCTCTCAAAATAGGATCTATTCGGGAAGTAAAATATCCTAATTGGTTAGCAAAATGTAGTCGTAGTCCCTAAAAAAAAGGAATAAACTTAGAATGTGCATAGATTATAAAGATTTAAACAAAACATACCCTGAGAATTCCTTTACTTTGCCGAATATCGATCGCATGATCGATGCCACAGCCGGCCACGAGATTCTCAGTTTTCTCGATGCCTACTCTGGGTACAATCAAATACAAATGAACCCTGAGGATCAGGAAAAGACTTTGTTCATCACTAAGTACGACACCTATTGTTATAACGTAATGTCATTTGGGCTAAAAAATGTTGGATCTACTTATCAACGCCTAGTAAATCGAATGTTCGAAGAACATATAGGTAAATCAATGGAGTTTTATATGGACGACATACTAGTTAAGTCCCTGCATGCAGAGGACCATTTGAAACATTTGCCGGAGACCTCCGATATACTAAGAAAGTACAACATGAAATTCAACTTGGAGAAGTGCGCATTCGGGGTCGGTTCAAGGAATTTCCTCGATTTCATGGTATCAAATCGGGGCATCGAGATCAACCCCGATAAAATCAAGGCCATCGAAGATATCACGGCCATGGAAAATGTTAAGGCCATACAAATGTTAACAGAGCACATAGCCGCCCTAAGCCGATTCATATCGAGGTCCTCAGATAGAAGTCACCGGTTCTTCTCACTGCTTAAAAAGAAGAACAATTTTGCATGGACCCCGAAATGCCAACAAGCATTGGACGAACGAAAATGGTACCTCTCGAGCCCGCCATTGCTTCATAATCTAAAAGTGGACGAGCAACTCTACTTATACTTAGCAGTCTCCGAAATCACTGTAAGTGGGATCCTGGTTCGAGAAGAGCAAGGTACACAATTTTCTGTTTACTATGTTAGTCAAAAAATTAGAAAAATTAGCGCTTTCTCTAATAAGCGCCTCTAGAAAATTAAAACCGTATTTTCAATGTCGCCCAATTTGTTTGGTGACTACTTATACCCTTCGCAATATTTTGCTCGAACTCTTGGGTCGATTGGCCAAATGGGTCGTCAAAATCAGCGGGTATGATATCGAGTATCAACCCGAATGACCATCAAGTCTCAAATCTTGGCAGACTTCATGGCTGACTTTATGCTAGCCCTCGTACCCGAGGTCGAAAAGGAACTAATATTAAACTCGGGTACATCATCGAGGATGTGGACCCTTTTCACATACGGTGCTTCGAACGTGAAGGGGTCCGTGGTAGGCATCATTTTGAAGCTGCCCACAAGTAATGCAATTAGACTATCCATCAAAACTGACTAATAATGAGGCCGAGTATGAGGCCATGATTTCAAGTCTTGAGCTAGCTAAGAGTTTGGGAGCAGAGGTCATCGAGGCCAAATGTGACTCCCTACTTGTGGTAAACCAAGTAAACAGAACTTTCGAGGTTCGAGAAGATCGAATGCAGAGGTACTTGGACAAGCTACAGGTGACTCTACATCGGTTTAAAGAATGGACCCTACAACACGTACCTCAAGAACAAAACAACAAGGCCGATGCCCTTGTGAATTTGGGGTCATCAGTCGAAGATGAAGAGATTAGCTCGGGGATTGTCATACAACTTTCGAGGTCAGTAATCGAAGAAGGCCACGCTAAAATAAGCTCCACAATCTTGACCAGTGGTTGGAGGAATAAATATATCGAGTACCTGAAAAATGGGAAGCTTCCATCGGATCCTAAGAAATCAAGGACTCTACGTACAAAGGCCGCCCGGTTCACATTGGCCGAATGTGGAACACTGTATAGAAGAATGTTCGATGGACTGTTGGAAACATGTTTGGGTCCTCATGAAGGCACTTGCGTAAATCATTCCAGCGCCGAGTCATTGGTTCATAAAGTCATCAGAGCATGATACTATTGGGTCAATATGGAAAAAGATACAAAAGATTTTGTTCAAAAGTGCGACAAATGCCAAAGGTATGAGCCGATGATTTACCAACCCTAGGAGCAACTCCACTCAGTATTATGCCCATGGTTTTTCATTAAACAGGGAATGAATATCATTGGCACTATACCATTAGCCCTAGGTAAAGTTAAATTCATTTTGTTTATGACTGACTATTTCTCTAAGTGGGTTGAAGCACAGGCATTCGAGAAAGTTAGAGAAAAAGAAGTCATAGACTTCATCTAGGACCATATTATATGCTGATTCAGGATGTATGCCGATTCGGGATGCCTTCCGAGATCGTCTGCGACAATGGGAAGCTATTGAATCAAGTCATTGCATGGTTTTGAAGATTGACAAATGTCAAACCAGTTGAACCAGGTCCATCAGGGCAAACATAGTCAAACAGACCCATTGGCACGAGAAACGTCCATGCACAGGAGATAAATATTATCTGGGAACTAAGAGGTTATATCCTAAGCTAAAAGGTTGCAAATTGATAAGAAGATGGAGTTTGATTTCAGGTAGGACAGAATCGAGATCAAGGAAGTTGAGATAAACTCAAATCGAGATCAAGGAAGTTGAGATAAACTCAAACCCTTCCATCAAGGAAGAGGTGCACTAGAACTGAACAACGACATCTCAACTACTGACTCTATAAAGTGTTGAAGTATTCCTCCTGAAGAATTAACACACAAATACAGAAGTAAAACAAGAACTGAAAGCAAAATTACCAAAGCAATTTTGCAAGCAGAATCTTTGTGCGACACAAAAGCTACTTGAACTAGCTAGAAGAACCAGTTCCAACTGTTGTCTTATGAGTCTAGTTGTAAGTAGTAGGTGATTACATATTGTATCTTTCAGCTTTATCTAGAAGCAATTGTAATAGGTACACACTGTTCAAGTTAGAGTTAACTTGAAGGTTGTCGCAAATAGCTAGAGGCTAGTTTGCCACAAAGGGATTAGAGTTAGTCCTTAGGTTTCCAAAAGAGTTTATTTTGTAAATGCTGTTTGGCTCATTGATATAGTGAAGAGTTTGGGAAAATCCTACTGGGAAGTAGGCCGCGGTTTTTTCACCTTTGAGCCAGGTGTTTTCTACGTAAAAATTGTTGTGTTCTTTAAAATTCTGCAATTACTTTTCCGCAAACTGTAGAAGTTGGAACACCAAGAAGAACCAGGTTCTTCTATAGAGACTACACTCGAAAATTAGACACCACACAAATCACCCCCCCCCTCTTGTGTGTTATTGACGTATAAAACATCAATTGGTATCAGAGCGGGTTATCCTTGAAAAGGCTAACACCTTGGAAAAGATCAAAATGAGTGCACCACCTGGAAACTGGGAGGGTCAATCAACTGTAAGGCCACCACTCTTTAATGGCCAGTATTACTCCTGGTGGAAGAACATGATGAAGGATCACTTGATTGGAGAAGACTATGAACTTTGGGACATAGTCACTGACGGTCCTCTAGACACCATGAAGAAGACTTCTGAAGGAGTACATGTACCAAAACTAGAGTTGACTGCACTGCTGAGGATATGAAGAAATGGGAGAAAAATGCTAAGGCAAAAAAGTGGCTAGTTTGTGACTAGGTCCAGACGAGTATAGTAGGATTCAAAGCTGCACCACTGCCAAAGAAATTTGGGATACCTTACAAGTATCTCAAGAAGGAACACCTCAAGTGAAAAGATCAAGAGGTACTCTACTATACTCCCAGTATGAAAACTTTATCATGAAAGAAGGAGAGACAATCCAAGAGATGTACACAAGGTTCACAACTCTGACAAATGAACTTAAGTCTCTTGGTAGAGTCATTCTTGAAGAGGACAGGGTAGAGAAGATCCTGACAAGGGTCTTACCAATTTCCTGGGAAAGTAAAATCACTGCTATCTAGGAATCCAAAAATATGGCAACCCTCAGATTGGACGAGCTAATTGGAAACCTTACTGCCTATGAACTTAGAAGGCAGACAATGGAAATGGATGCTCCAAAGAAGGAAAATAGTCTAGCACTGAGAATCACTGAGGGAGAAGATCTGGAGGAAGACGAGATGGTCATGATTACCAAAGAATTCAGAAACTTTCTCATAAGGAAGAAGGGCATCTCTAGAGGTGGAAACTACAACAAAGCAAAAACTCTAGAAAGGCCAACCAACGAGGGATGCTACAAGTGTGGAAAGACTGAACACCATATCAAGAACTGTCCTCAGTGGGAAGTGGAATGGAAAAAGGAGAGATTTGAAAGAAGGAACAGGAAGAAGGAACTGGTCCAACCCAAGAAACCACAACAAAAGCTATGGTTGCTGCTTGGGGGGAAAGCTCAGATGAAGAATCAGAAGATGGTGATAATGAAGAATATGCGCTCATGGCAATTGGCGAATCTGATGAGGAATCATATGAAGAACAAGAGGTAAGTATATCCCATCTCAAGAATAAAATAAAGTTCCTATCTAAAGAAAAACGCTCTGAGTTGCTACTTGATTTCATGGATGATTCCGAAGAAACAATCAAAGAGAAAGAACAACTCTCTAAAGAGTGTGCAATGCTAAAAGCAAAATGCATGAACCTGGAAACCAGAGTAAGTGAATCTGAAAAGAAAAACACTGTCTTGATGAACCAGGTTCATCCACTTGAAACTAATATTCTAGAGCTAAAATCTGAAAATTTAAAATTAAAGTTAGGAACTAGTAAAAAGATTGTTGATCATTCTCATATCATGTTAGAAGAAAATGTGGGAAAACTAAAAGATAAGATGTATACTAAGGATGAACAGATAAGGACATTTAAAGAAGAACTTGGTAAAGTCAAACATGAATTAGATCGAATTTGTAAAAATGGAATAAATCCTCTGATGCCTTGACATGGCTTCAAGAAAATCATAGTAGCAACCGTAGAGGAATTGGCTTTGGGAGTCAATTGCCCAAGTGGGATCCCAAAAGCAAGTATCTCACTCTCCCTGAGAATAAAATTTGCACCTACAAAAGAGTTTACTGCAAAAGAGCAGGCCAGTCGAAGAAATGAGAGCTTTGTTAAAAGAAAAAACTGGTTACCAAATTGGGCTAGAAAAAGCTTAATTCATCCTTTCTCTCATAGAAAAGGACCCAAACTAGTTTGGGTTCTTAAGACTAACCCCTGATTTCTTTTTGTAGGGTCAAGTGAGGGGAAACGCCAAATTTGGTACTCGGATAGTGGCTGCTCAAAACATATGACAGGGAACAAGGAACAGTTCCTTTCACTTGAAAACCTCAAAGGAGGAAATGTCTCCTTTGAAAATGGAAAGAAAGGTGAAATTATCGGGGTTGGTAAGGTAGGTAAGGATGACACACGTTCCATTGAACATGTGTACTTGATCTATGGCTTGAAATATAGCCTGATCAGTGTGTCACAATTGTGTGACGGAGGTAACATGGTTGCTTTCTGACATTTAAAGATGAAGCATTTGATACGTTCACTTCATTTGTTATAAAAACTCAAAAACAGTTAGGAAATCAACTAGCATCAATAAGATCTGATCATGGTACTGAATTTGAGAACCCACAGCAAAATGGGGTTGTTAAAAGAAAGAACAGAACTCATGAAGATATGGCTAGAACCATGCTTCTTTCTAGAAAAATACCCCATAACTTCTGGGCAGAAGCTATAAACACTGCATGCTACATAATAAATAGATGCATGAATAGAACACTGGTAGAGAAAACTCCTTATGAATTACTTAAAGGGAGAAAGCCCAACATATCCCACCTTAGGGATTTTGGATGCAAGTGCATTGTGCACAACAATGGCAAAGATTCCTTAGGTAAATTTGATCCCAGAAGTGATGAGGGAGTATTCTTGGGATATTCATCACATAGCAAAGCTTATAAAGTATATAACAAAAGAACTATGTGTGTAGAGGAGAGTGTGCATGTTGTTTTTGATGAAACTAACACTCTTTCTGAGAGATAGGAACTAGAAGATGAGGAGCTTGGACTGGTCAAAAGCAGTGAGAAAATTGAAGCAATTATGGAAGATGGAACAGGTGATGCACCAGGTCCAACTACCCCAAGCAACATGACAGGGGGAACTCAACAACAAATCACTTTGGATTTTGGCCCTGATCCTGCTCCACAAAAATAAGGCACCATGGGATCATCTAGAAGTGAAAAATTGGTGCTCAAACCACACAGATATCAAAACTCTCATCCTCTTGAGAACATCATAACAGATTTGACATCCGGAATCAAAACAAGATCCTCCTTGAAAAATCTGTGTGCGTTTGATGTCTTTCTGTCCTTGATCGAACCAAAGAACATTGTTGAAGCCTTACATGATACTGACTGGGTAAATTCCATGCAAGAAGAGCTGAATTAATTTGAAAGAAGTCAAGTATGGAACTTGGTACCCAGACCATTAGACAGATCAGTGATAGGCACAAAGTGGGTCTTCAGGAACAAACTCGATGAGGATGGAACTGTTACAAGAAACAAGGCCAGACTAGTTGTCCAAGGATATAGTCAAGAAGAGGGAATTGACTATGATGAGACCTTTTTCCTGTGGCAAGACTGGAGGCAATCAGACTACTTATAGCATTTTCTGCACACATGGAATTCACTCTCCATCAGATGGATGTAAAGAGTGCTTTCCTCAATGACTATCTAAAGGAAGAAGTATTTGTCAAACAGCCTCCAGGTTTTGAAAGCAAGGAGACACCTGACCATGTATATAAACTTGACAAGGCCTTGTATGGACTCAAACAAGCACCAAGAGCATGGTATGAGCGGCTATCAAAATTCCTTCTAGAACATGGATACAAACGAGGTAAAATTGACAGTACCTTGTTCTTAAAGGAAAAAGGTAAGGATCTCCTGGTTGTGTAAATATATGTGGATGATATCATATTTGGGGCAACCTCTGACAAATTGAGTAAGGAATTTGCTAAACTTATGGGGAGTGAGTTTGAGATGAGTATGATGGGTGAGCTAAACTTATTTTTAGGCTTGCAAATCAAGAAAAACTCAAATGGAACGATGATCCATCAACAAAAATATGTGAAAGAATTGCTCAAAAGATTTAAAATGGAAGAATCAAAATAAATTGACACCCCCATAGCCACAACTAAAAAATTAGATGTGGATGAACCTGGTTCATCCGTTGATCAAAAACTATACAGAGGGATGATTGTGTCTTTATTATATCTCACTGCCAGCAGACCTGATATTGTGTTCAGTGTAGGACTGTGTGCAAGATTTCAGGCAAATCCAAAGGAGTCCCATCTAACTGCAGTAAAGAGAATTCTGAGAAATTTGAAGGGCACTACTGATTTATGTCTTTGGTATCCTAAACGTAGTAATTTCAACCTTGTAGGATATGCTGATGCAGATTATGCAGGTTTCCTGGTTGACAAGAAAAGTACTTCAGGCATGGCTCACTTTTTGGGCTCTTGCCTTGTTTCTTGGGCAACCAAGAAACAAAACTCAGTAGCCCTATCTACTGCTGAGGCTGAATATGTAGCTCCAGCCTCATGTTGTGCTCAGTTGCTATGGATCAAGCAACAACTCATGGATTTTGGTATAGAGGGTGAATGCATTCCTATTTTCTGTGACAACACTAGTGCAATTAGCATGACGAAGAACTCGATTCATCATAAGAGAAACAAGCACATAGATGCCAAACACCATTTCCTAAGAGATAACTACGAAAAAGGAATGATCTCAATCGAATTCTGTGCTACTGACAAACAAATTGCAGATATCTTCACTAAGGCACTAAGTATGGAGCGTTTTGAGAGAAACATGCTAGAATTAGGGATGATTAAGATCACCTAATTGAAAAAAAATGATTTTTTCTTGCTAGAACACTAAAATAGGTAGCTAACCAGACTAATCATTGCTCAGTATCATGACTTTACTGCCATACTCTTTTGCCATGTGTTAATATGATTCCCTGGCTACTAATGATGTTTTTATATCTTTGTAAATTGAGGCAAATTAAAGACTATAACACGATGAACTTGGTTCATCGCTGCTGGTTCATCTGAATGACAAGGTACGTGCTCATTACCATACACTTATTGAAATAATTATAGTCACACATAAGCAGGACTCTATCTATATTTGGTTCATTTCTAATTCTCAACACTTATCCTAAAATGAACCCGTTTCAAAGAGTCCCATCGAACCTTAATTAGCCTAGATCTTGGGAGTTATAACCATATAATCACTGACACTTCTACAACTATTATACTCCCACTTCACCAAGAATTATGCCCGTTGTATAATTAATAACCACATCTTTAAAAGGACATCATTACCTCCCCTCTTCAAAAGCATAACCGTCGAACCAAGTTCATCATTCTTCTCATACCAAAGTGATCAACATTCTTCTCTCCCCAAATCTTCATAACAATGTCTTATTCACCACCCCCTATTTCATCTTCATCAACCACCCCTGATTACGGAGTTGGTCTTGACGATACTGGTTCTAATTATCCATCGATACACAACTCACATTCTCCAACCAGGTCTTCGACCCCCCAAAACCCTCCAGTTCCTGAACCTATTCTTGAACCTATACTTGAACCCACTCCTTCGCCCAAATTAGTCCCAGCCTTTACACCAAGCCCCACTCCAGCCCCCAGAAAACATAGAGTAAAGATGTTGGCCAGGAAAATAGTTGCCTCTGGTTCTCGTGCCAGAAAATTAAATGATATACTTCAAGCCAACAAGTTCCAAGACTCTGAATCTTCCAGCGAGTCCTTCAAGTCTGCAAATGAGGATGAAGCACCGGGTTCATCTGACACTGAAAAGGGAAATCTTGAAGTTGGGTCTGCAACTGAAATGGTTGAAAACATGTTTATCTTGATTGGGTCGATAGTGGATGTAGAGGTACCGGATATGCGAAGAAAAATTGAGAAAAATATAAATATTGAGAGAGAGGGAGAAGGGAGTTCAGAAAGGGGATCTGGGAAGGAAGGTTCCACTCTGGCTATTGGTGGCCCCGCTCATGTGATTATTGAAGAAGGAGTCAAAGTTTAGGGGGAAGCAATTATGGGGAAGTAGCAGCAGGTTTGGAAAGCCTACAACAAGCAGCAGATGAACCTGGTTCATCTATTGAGGAAATGTTGGCTGAGTTGATGAAAAAGTTGGGTGAGTCCTACAATCCCAAAAAGAAGAGAACTCCAAAATCCAAGAAAGCTAATATCCCGGTTCCAACCAAGAAGAGGAAAGCTTCATCATCTGCTGATGCTCCTGCCCCAAAAAGTCGTGCTACTAGAAGCACCGTTAGGAAAGGAGAAGAAGAATTGGAAAAAGCTCTGAGAGAGAGAAAGAAGAAGAAGTCTGCCAAGGGAAAGGCAAAAGTTGGAGAGCCTGTTGAGACAGTTCATGTTGATGACGATGAGATGGACCTGGTCCATCAGGAGAAGCAACTAGCATTAGTTGAGGTTGAGACACCAAAACCCAAGAAAGCTAAGGCTTCTTCCAAGAAGTCAGCTTCTGTGTCTGCCACACCCTCAACAGTTGTAAAGAGGACCGGGTATGAGTCAAAGAAAGCAAAGATTGTTGATAATGAGGAATGGAAAGGAGAAGAAATGGAAATGTCTGGTGAAGAGACTGACAAACTCACAATGTTTGGTAAGTGTACTATCTTGAAGGGGAAGCTGTTTAGAGACCTTGAGGAGTCAGGGATGCTTTTCCTATTGGATACCTTGGATGTGCAAGGGTGGAAGGACATGGTTATTCACCTTGAGGGAAGGCTGGCTAGGAATGAGTTGGTAGAATTTATGGCCAACGCAGTTGTCGAAGATGGCAGGGTATCCTCCAAGGTTCAAGGGGTTGAGATTTCGTTTGATGCAAAGGAGTTGGGGGAAATACTGCATATTCCTTCTGAGGGTTATGATGATTACACTAGGCAAAGGTGTCCTAATCTGGATGATTTGCCCTCAGCTCTTCAAATCACCAGGTCCTTATGTGAGAATGACCAAGAACTGGAGCCCAGGGCAGTGTTTAAGAGTGAGATGAGGTCTCAGCACAAACTGTTCTTTGAGTTTGTGATAAAATTTCTGCTGCCTAGGCAAGAGCGAAGGCACATTGCCAGCTACATGGATCTCACAGTCATGGAGTGCTTGTACAGGGGTAAACAGATCAATTGGCCTGCCTTCATCATCCAACTCTTGGATAGGGTTGTGAATGGAGCCAAGGCACATGCTATACCTTATGGGTTTATACTGACTGATGTGCTCGCTCACTTCAAGGTTCCAGTGAAGAATGCTGAAATGGCTACTGCTAAGGACTACTTTGGGAAGAATACGTTGCTCACATGTGACTACACTGTTAATATTCCTAAGGATGAACCTGGTTCATCTAGGAAACTTCCCGTTAATAGCAAGGTCAGGACGCTTGTGCAGGACGGTGAGATCAGGGATGCGGAGATCCTTCGTTTGAAATCTCGCCTTATTGAGGTTGAAGTTGAGCGAGATGCTCTCAAAGCTGAATTAGCCAAAGAAAAGGAGAAGAATGAGGGTGTTCTTCATCAAATCCTCTCCCTCTTTCAAGACAAGACCACAAACTCCTCTTCCCCTTCCCAGCCTTAGGAGTCCAGTGCTTCCAAAAATCCCTTTTATGACCCAGTTTGAGATTGTCTAAATTCTGTTCTGCTTTTTGTTTTCTGTTTTGCTCATGGCTGCGGCTGTTGCTAATTCTTTTTGTGTATGGTGCCTGATCTGCTATCTAATCAATGAATTTTGTTGTTTGGTTACTGATTTTGTCTCAGTTTCTTAAATAGCTTACATTTGATTGGTTTCCTTTGATGATTAATTCATGATTTGCATCTGCAGTTGCCTCAATGACCATGAGTAATTGTTAATACTTCTGGTAAGTTTATCATTTTGCAACTTTTTGATGATGCCAAAAGGGGGAAGATAGTGCTTTTCTCTATGATGAATGCTTAAATCAATAAAAAGAGTCTATGTTGGATTGAAGCATGTACAGGGTTAAGCACAGAGTTTGTCATCATCAAAAAGGGGGAATTTGTTGAATCAAGTCACTGCATGGTTTTGAAGATTGACAAATGTCAACCCAGTTGAACCAAGTCCATCAAGGCATACATAGTCAAACAAACCCATTGGCACGAGAAGCGTCCATGCACATGAGATAAACATTATCTTGGAACTAAGAGGTTATCTCCTAAGAGAAAAGGTTGCAAATTGATAAGAAGGTGGAGTTCGATTTCAGGTAGGACAGAATCGAGATCAAGGAAGTTGAGATAAACTCAAACTCTTCCATCAAGGAAGAGTTGCACTAGAACTGAACAACAACATCTCAACTACTGACTTTATAAAGTGTTGAAGTATTCCTGCTGAAGAATTAACGCATAAATACAGGAGTAAAACAAGAACTGAAAGCAAAATTACCAAAGCAATTTTGCAAGTAGAATTCTTATGCGACACAAAAGCTACTTGAACTAGCTAGAAGAACCAGTTCCATCTGTTGTCTTTTGAGTCTAGCTGTTTGTAGTAGGTGATTACATATTGTATCTTTCAGCTTTATCTAGAAGCAATTATAATAGGTACACACTGTTCAAGTTAGAGTTAACTTGAATGTTATCGCAAATAACTAGAGGCTAGTTTGCCACAAATGGATTAGAGTTAGTCCTTAGGTTTACAAAAGAGTTTACTTTGTAACTGCTGTTTGGCTCATTGATATAGTGAAGAGTTAGGGAAAATCCTACTGGGAAGTAGGTCGTGGTTTTTTCACCTTTGAGCCAGGTGTTTTCCACGTAAAAATTGCTGTGTTCTTTAAAATTCTGCAATTACTTTTCCACAAACTGTAGAAGTTGGAACACCAAGAAGAACCAGGTTCTTCTATAGAGACTGCACTCGAAAATTGGACACCACACAAATCACCCCCACTCTTGAGTGGTATTGACGTATAAAATGTAAGAAGCAATTCGTCGGTAGCAAAGTGACGAAGTTTCTCGAAGATCACAAAATAAAAAGGATCCTGTCAACGCCATATCATCCTAGTGGGAACGGGAAGGCCGAATCGACGAACATGAACATCATTCAAAATATAAAGAAAAGATTGACAGGTGCTAAAGGAAAATGGAGAGAAACATTGCCCGAGGTCCTTTGGGCATACCGAATCACATCGAATTCCAGAACGGGGGCAATACTGTTCTCCCTAGTCTATGGTGCCGAAGCTCTAATCCCGGTCGAAGTCGGGAAGCCTAGCTTCAGGTTTCAGTATGCAACGGAAGAGTCAAATCATGAGGCTATAAATATAAGCCTCGAATTTCTAGATGAAAATAGGGAAGCCGCCCTCGTTCGGATGGCCGCACAGAAATAGAAGATCGAAAGGTATTATAATCGAAGATCCAATCTTCGACACTTTAAAATTGGGGACCTAGTTTTGAGAAAGTTCACGCTCAATACTCGAGACTCAAACGAAGGAAAACTTGGCCCAAATTGGGATGGACCGTATCGGGTCTTCAATATTTTCGGAAAAGGATCCTACAAACTTTGCACAATAGACGATGATTAATTACCAAATAATTGGAACATATCACTTCTCAAACGATATTACTGCTAAGGTATGACTTTCTCCATTTTCATTTATATTTTATACTAACCGATTGCAGGTATTCAATCGAAGACATCAAGAGATTCTTCAACGTGAAGTCCTTAGGTCGGAAAGCACGCGTTGCACTCTTTTTTCCTTAGACCGGTTTTTGTCTCAAATGGGTTTTTCTGGCGAGGTTTGTAACGAGGCAACCATTGTTCATGCTAATTTAGAGTAATTCAATAGTATACGAGGCTTCTTTACAATTAATCTCGAATACTGGGGGGCATCACCCTCGAATGTTATAAGGAAAGTAGTCAACAGGGCCTCCATATAGATAAATCTTGTAAGGGTCAAACGGTCGAACGAACCGTGCCCATGTAGATTACTCGATCCCTAATGGAAAACATGTACGCATGTATAAGCTATTGAAATAAGTATTTTTCCTTACCATATATTTCATGCTTTAGAGAAATTTTTACTTTACAATTTTGTACTTGTGATCTATTGTGGAAACTGGCTTAAGGGCCGATCGCCACTAAAAGTTTGAATAATTGGCAGTCGGGGACTGCCATCCAAGAAATCGACATGATAGAATTACTAAACCTCGAGATCATAAGACCTTAAAAAGGAAGCCCTCTATTTTATGGGCCACAGCCACCTCACTCGGGGACTGACACTTCGAACAAGTTTGAAGTGTAAAAGGGAAACAAGCCAAAAAGGAAAATCCCAAGATAAAGGCTTCGGCCAAATTAGCACATTTCAGAGACATCCGATTTCCGTTATAAATTAGGCCTTCAAAAATCTTCATAAACCAGTTAAAAAGGCTATCCTCGGTTGAATTACTAAGGGTCTCGATAATATCGACCCTCGAAAACCCTAATGGATACGGAATCGTTCGAACTCTTGAGCAAATTCCTTATTTCATTCTAAGGCATAACAGATTTTATATGATTAAACAATAAGCTTTTCAAGCCGAAAAAGGGGAAAACGCCATTCTTTTTAATATGGCCGTATCGGCCTAATTTAATAGCCTAAGGGCCATTTTATGTTTGAGTTAGAGAAATCATCCTCACTCAAATAAAACCTAAGGATCATCCTCCTTCGAGTTCGAGAAAGTACTCACTCGATTATAAAGACTACACTAGTCCGACTTTGGTTAAATTGCTTAAGTTCCAAACTTGTAAACAAAATTTTCATAAGTCATGAACGAAACAGAATTTTCACAAGGCAGGAAATAAAATAAAGACAAGTCATAGATAAAAGAGATCTTTTATATATGTGAAAATATTTACAAGGACCGATTAGGGTCCTACACAAGAGATAAAAAAATCCTAAGGCTCCTAACTATTCTCGGGGGCAACTAATTTTCCATCGGGGTCCCCCCCGGCTCTCGGTATCATCATCGTCATAATCGGAGGAGGTTAGTGCTTTAGCATCATCTTTGTGCTCCTTGGACTTTTGTATCTCATCAGTAAGATCAAAACCCCGAGCATGGATCTCCTCGAGGGTTTCTCTCAGAGATTGGCACTGGCGAGTTCGGCGACCCATTGTGCCCGAGTTTGGGCGAGCTCGGCAGCTTCTCTTGCTTGAGCCTGAGCAGCTTCAGCATCAGACCGGTAAACGACCACTATTGACTTCGCACCAACCTTAGCCTTCTTAGCCTCAGATTTGGCCTTAGCAAGTTCGGTGGCCAACCGAGCCTCGAGCTCTTCTATCTTCTTTGTTTGAGCTGAGCTCTACTCCTTCATACCCCGAAGCTGACTTTCGGCCGATGATAAAACTGCTCGAGCAGCTTCCTTCTCCGAAGCAAGGCTATCCATATTTTCTTTCCACCCCAAGGTCTCCGCCTTCATCATATTGACCTCTTCCCGGAACTTCCCGATCCTCTCTACGTTCTACTGAAGAAGTGAGATTGAAGTGTTAGCCATCGTCCCCGAACTGATGCCATGAGCTTATAAGATTTTCATTACCCGCTCAATCAGGTCGGTCTGTTCTTTGTGAGCTGTGGCCAACTCGGCTCAGAGGTCCTTGATATTGTCACGACCCAAATTTCCCTCCGTTGGGTATCGTGATGGTACCTAGTCCTAAGGACTAGGTAAGCCTAATATTCAGGGATAACAACAATACTAAATAAAATCTAATACTTTTCTGAAATGAATAATTCTTTACACATTTTATATTCCCAAAACCCGGAAGTACAAGTCATAAGCTTTTAATAATTTACACTAAAACTCCTAAAAATATCACTGTTCAGAAATAAGTGCAACAGTGCAAACAAAATATAAGATGGTGACTCCGAAACCGCGAACGCTGAAGCGGTATACCTTGAGTCTCCATAACAGCAATCGTGCTACTATATCACTCGGCTGTCTATGCGAAAACCTGGAATCTGCACAAAAACGTGCAGAAGAGTAGTATGAGCACACCACAGCGGTGCCCAGTAAGTATCAAGACTAACCTCGGTGAAGTAGTGACGAGGACTAGTCAAGACACCCACTGGTCTAATAAAAACTAAACAAGTATAAATATAGAAATCAGGGAAATAATGATATACATAAAGGCTACACAATATAGCTAACAAGACAGTGAATTCGATAAAGAAGGAAAACAAAAAGTATCAGCGGAAACCATGAAGTAACACAAAGACTGAATAGATCACAGACAAATCCGGCATGTAAATATACATCACGAGCATGTAATGACTCAACAAATTCAACCATTTATACATCAAATTCATAGTCATCTCCACGAGGTTCCGAACCTTGGACAAATCTTCACTTACGGGTCCCAATATCCGAACCCTAACACTTGGCAACTTGCGCCCTCATTCGAGTACTAGCTGCACGGACGACTCACATGCCACTTGGGTCATTCCCACCAATACGGTAAGCACAACAAGAGTATCTATATTTGACAACAACAAGGAGTCCTGAATCCATTAGTAGTACTTAACTACGTGTGTGATTGTGCAGGTGTCCTAACATGATTTCAACAACCAATAGACATAAGGAAAACAAAAGGGGCAACACGTATAGTTTCATCTCAAAAATTTCCACACGAATGAACTCACACGGTAAGTGTTCCAGTACATAATATCAACAACAATAAATGCCCCCAGGCCAACACAATTATCACAAATAATCCCTGCCATAGCGCACCTTGTCACGCCACGTGTGCAATATTAAAGTATATGCCCGCCTTGTTTCGCCACACGTGCATAAACATGTTCCCACCTTTTCACGCCACATGCGCAACACTAGATCTCATATCCCGCCTTATCACGCCGCATGTGCAATTATCAATAGTAACACGACACGGGAGAAACCTTGTGCAAATCCCCATATCAAAAACCGCACGGCAGAAACCTCGTGCATCACCACAACAAGTACAACAACAACAGTGGCAACAGTTCAAGATACAATTAATACATCAGCTCAAGAGCCTTCGACCAAAAGATAGGCAAAACTAGTTCATGAGAAATAAACATAATAAGGATAGCTAGGCATATTACGAATCACTCAACAAGGAAGGGAAATAACATGTAACAGCCGCACCTAATTACACGGGTGAACAACAAGAAATCAACACAAATCCGAGAACTCCATATAAGGCAAGTCACGAAGGTATAGAATATCTAGACTTCCTTTAAGGTTGAGTAGTTACGAGAATATTCAATAATTTCCACTTAAGGACAAGCAGCAGAGAATAATCACAACTTCATTTAAGACCAAAAAAATTATAGTCTGAGATGAAGATAATTGCAAATTTGAGATACGCAGTTAAGAAGATATAGCATGACAGTAAAAGAAATAAACCTTCAGATAAGTCAATTAGGAGTCAAGTAGGCAATAGGAGTAAATCCAAAAGTAAGAACTTCCACATTTAAGCAAATAAAGATGACACTAGAAATTAGGAAATTCAATCATGCTAAGGACACTTCATACTCGGCGAATATAAGGATCTAAGATTCTTAAAGGGTAAACTTTCCACAAATAAGTCCGAGCATGCGCTCGTCACCTCGCGTACACGGACTACGATCAACATAGAAGAATAAAATCCTAAGGGGTAATTCCCCCGCACAAGGTTAGGCAAGATACTTACCTCAAAGACGACAACCCGATACTCAAAAATAGACTTCTCGGGCGGGAAGGCCTCTGGACGACTCAAAATCAACTATAAAAACTTCAAAATACATATAAAATGTATAAGGAACGATTCCTAATAATAAAGTATCGATCTTTACAAAATCATAAAAATCGACCCAAAAGTCGACCCCCGGGCCCGCACCTCGAAACCCGACAAACNCCACTCGATTTGTGTGAAAATCCCACAAGAAATCGCTCAAAACCGAGTTCTAGAAGTCAAAATATGTTTAAAATGGTGAAACCCCCGATTTTGCAAACTTATATTCTGCCCAGGTGTTTTGTGAATCGCGATCACGGAACATGGTTTGCGATCGCGAAGAAGAAAGAGGAAAGTTGCCCAGGTTGTTCATCGCGAACGCGACAAGGAGTTCGCGAACACGAAGGAGGAGAACATGAAGCTATGCGATCGCGTACTGAAGAATGCGAACGCGAAGAACAAAGTTTGGGCGACCAGCAGGGACACATCGCGATTGCGAAAGAATCACTCCGATCACGATGAGGGAAAAATGGGCGGGGCAAACAGAACACTACACGATCGCGGCTTGGGCTACGCGATCGTGAAAGCAACAGACACCAGAAACAACAGTTCAAAAATGGAAGAAAAGGATTCGTAGCCCATCCGAAACACACCCGAGGCCCCCGAGACCCCTTCTAATCACACAAAAAAGTCATATAACCTAACACGGACTCACTCGAGGTTTCAAACCACATAAAACAACACTAAATCGATGAGTTAAACCAAAAATTCAATGAAATTCCTCAGAACTTCTTTAAACATCAAAATTTGCATTTAAGGTTCGAATCACGTCAAACTAAGTCCGTTTCTTACCAAATTTCACAAATAACACATATAAATCATATCGAACCTGTACCGGGCTCCAGGACCATGATACGGGCCCGATATCACATGTTTCATCTCAAATTTCATTTTCAAAAACCTTTATATTTTTCAGAAAACTATTTTCTTTAAAAATTCATTTCTCGGACTTGGGACATCGGAATTCGATTCCGGGCATACGCTCAAGTCCCATATTTTCCAACAGACCCTCCAGGATCGTCAAATCATGGGTCCGGGTCCGTTTACCAAAAACGTTGACTGAAGTCAACTTTATTCAAATTTCCAATACAAAATTTTTGTTTTTCAGTTTTTCACATAAGGGCTTCCCGGTTACACGCCCCGATTGTGCACGCAATCGAGGTGAGATAGAAGGAGGTTTTCACGACCTCGGAACACAGAATTAGCTAGAAATATACGGGATGAACTTTCGGGTCATCACAATCTCCCCCTCTTAAACAAACGTTCATCCTCGAACGTGCTAAGATTCACTTTGAACTCATCCAATCACATCACAATCTCCCCCTCTTAAACAAACGTTCGTCTTTGAACGTGCTAAGATTCACTTTGAACTCATCCAATCACTGATTGCGCATTTCCAACACACACCCGCGGGTGATCCCACGTCACCCCCACCTATGTAATCCTGAAGACACCACCACAACCGCAATTTAGCTTTTCTAATACTAGCGATAAGCCTCATACCTCAATTTCTGACCTTCTACTCATTTCCAAAATACCCGATTCTAAATCCACATCCGACATTAGCCCCAACCAGCTGCATTAACTCATGACTATACCCATAAGGTACGACCATACAATATGGCACATCACGCATAGGCTCATAATAACACTTGGGTCGCAATGGCTGCCCGAAATCAACTCAGCATTGGCAATTAGCCTCATATCCGATAGAACTATATTCCCAACCTCCACCACACTTATAATAAATCAAGAAACACGAAGACTTCACAACCTTGACACCCAAATCACCAAGCCATAACTAACACCACCGGGCACACACCCCGCAAGATAGAACTCAAGGAGCACAAAACGAAAATGACTGAATATGAAAGGAGAAACACATAAGGAAACTATCAGACAAGCCCGACAGGCACGACTCACTATCAATGCTAACTTACACAACAACATAACAAGGAAGGAACCTAAGCACACGAACAAATCACAAGAATACCATCCTGATACAATTTCCACTGTGGTACTCAGCCCGGTCCAAACATATCGGATCACAAAATATCACGAGGACCTCGCCCTCAACTCTGAATCACATACCGAAACTATATCATACCAATTGAAATTCCTCCACTAATTCATCTCAGCTGATAAAATCATAATGCTAGCTGATCTCACATCTCGATGGAGTATCAAACTCACAACTCGTAAACAAAATACTCAGGAATCACATCAAACTTACCGTACTGGACAACAGGAATTTACGACTAGTCTCATATCTCTCAATATTGAATAGAGACAAACAACAGACATGGGCTACTACTCACAGAATCTCCCAACAGGAGCAAACACAAAAATAGAGCGCAAAGCATGAAACTCACTCATAAACAAAACAACAATGAGGGAACTCGTCCCGACCAGCTGAGCTATAATGAAATACAAATGGTGCCCCTCTGTAACAAAAAAAGCATACCTGTACTATAACATCTGTCACAACGGCCTCCAGCCTACTATACGAAACACATCAACGGGCCGGGCCTCCCCCTCTTGGGCGCCCTCTACTAGCCTGAGTGCCCTGCTGTAACACATCTGCCCAGAGCCTGGGACAATCTCTCATCCTGTGGGTGATATCTCCACACTCAAAACAACCTCTCTACTAACGTGGCTGTGGAAACTGCGCGGCCCGAGTACTGAGACCCATGAGTACCTGAAACCCCATGTGAAACCGGCAATGCAAACTGAACTGGCTGGCCCATAAAACCTCTACCCGTCGTACCCTGCCTCCATAATAAGGACTAGTAAATCTCTCCGGCCCACGAGGCCTCCTCACTTCTCTGCCCTCTCTCTCCTGACCTCGTCTGACATCTCTATCATAGTCCCNAGAGTATGATGCCTGAGGCCCTCAATGAATCTGCGAACACGCTCTCTAACTGTAGCAACCAAAGTAGGTGCATGCCTGGCCAAATCAGTGAACCTGACAGCATACTCTGATAATGACATAGTGCCCTGGCACAGCCGCTCAAACTCCGCACGCCATGCATCTCGGAGGGACTGAGGTACAAACTCACTCAATAACATCTCTGAAAATTGACCCCATGTAAGTGAAGCTGACTCGGCCGGGCTACCCAACTCATATCCCCGCCACCACTGATAAGCCGCTCCCCTGAGCTGGAATGTAACAAAAGCAACCCCGCTCGTCTCCACAATACCCATAGTACGAAGAATGCGGTGACACTCCTCCAGGAAACCCTGGGCATCATCTGTCGCGAATCCACTGAAGGTAGGGGTGGTGCTTCTTGTACCTCTCGAGTCTAAGTTGTTCCTCCTCAGATGCTGCTGCCCTAACCACGGGCGGAACTGGGATCCCAGGCTGTGCTGCCATGACATCTGAAACCTGACTAACCTGATCTCGCTGCTCCGGAGTATGGGCGACGGGAGTCTGAGCCCCCCGCCCTGTGAAGTAGATGGTGCACCCGGAATCCATCCCGCCTGAGTTAAGGTACCAATCACATCCCAGAACTGTGCCAAGGTCTCATGAAGTCTGGGTGTAACAACAGGCGCTTCCGTCCCCCAACTGGAATTGTTGGCGGCTCCTCAACGGTTGCTCTAGAAGGTGCCCTAGCTGCGGCATGTGCCCCTCGTCGACCTCTACCTCTACCTTTGCTCCTGGCGGCATCTGCTCTGGAGGTAACATCCTCAGAATCTCCAGCTCGCGTCCTCACCATCTGTGAGAGAATGGAATGATAAATTTTAAACTTCAAGATCAATGAACTCGCACGATAGAAAAGAAGGAAGTGAATTTATCCTAATAGTCCCGTAGCCTCTCGAAGATAAGTACAGACGTCTCCATACTGATCCGCAAGACTCTACTAAACTCGCTTATGACTCATAGCACCTATGAACCTAGGGCTCTAATACCAACTTGTCACGACCCAAATTTCCCTCTGTTGGGTATCGTGATGGCACCTAGTCTTAAGGACTAGGTAAGCCTAATATTCAGGGATAACAACAATAATAAATAGAATCTAATACTTTTCTGAAATGAATCATTCTTTACACATTTTATATTCCCAAAACCCGGAAGTACAAGTCATAAGCTTTTAGGAATTTACAATAAAACTCCTAAAAATACCACTGTTCAGAAATAAGTGCAACAGTGCAAACAAAATATAAGATGGTGACTCCGAAACCGCGAACGCTGAAGCGGTTTACCTTGAGTCTCCACAACAACAACCGCGCTACTATCAATCACTCGGCCGGCTATGCGAAAACCTGGAATCTGCACAAAAATGTGCAGAAGAGTAGTATGAGCACACCACAACGGTGCCCAGTAAGTATCAAGACTAACCTCGGTGAAGTAGTGACGAGGACTAGTCAATACACCCACCGTTCTAATAAAAACTGAACAAGTATAAATATAGAAATCAGGGAAATAATGATATACATAAAGGCTACGCCATATAACTAACAAGACAGTGAATTCGATAAAGAAGGAAAACAATAAGTATCAGCGGAAACCATGAAGTAACACTAAGACTGAATAGATCACAGAAAAATCCGGCATGTAAATATACAACACGAGCATGTAATGACTCAACAACTTCAACCATTTCTACATAAAATTCATAGTCATCTCTACGAGTTTCCGAACCTCGGACAAATCTTCATTTACGGGTCCCAATATCCGAACCCTAACACTTGGCAACTTGCTCCCTCATTCGAGTACTAGCTACACGGACGAATCACGTGCCAATTGGGTCATTCCCACCCATACGGTAAGCACAACAAGAGTATCTATATTTGACAACAACAAGGAGTCCTGAATCCATTAGTAGTACTTAACTTCGTGTGTGCTTGTGCAGGTGTCCTAACATGATTTCAACAACCAATAGACATAAGGAAAACAAAAGGGGCAACACGTATAGTTTCATCTCACAAATTTCCACATGAATGAACTCACACGGTAAGTGTTCTAGTACATAATATCAACAACAAGAAATGCCCCCAGGCCAACACAATTATCACAAACAATCCCTGCCATAGCCCACCTTGTCCCGCCACGTGTGCAATATTAAAGTATATGCCCGCCTTGTTTTGCCACACGTGCATAAACATGTTCCCACCTTGTCATGCCACATGCGCAACACTCAATCTCGTATCCCGACTTATCACGCCGCATGTGCAATTATCAATAGTAACACGGCACGACAGAAACCTCGTGCAAATCCCCATATCAACAACCACACGATAGAAACCTCGTGCATTACCACAACAAGTACAACAACAACAGTGGCAACAGTTCAAGATACAATTAATACATCAACTCAAGAGCCTTCGACCACAAGATAGGCAAAACTAGTTCACGAGAAATAAAAATAATAAGGAGCGCTAGGCATATTACGAATCACTCAACAAGGAAGGAAAATAACATGTAACAGCTGCACCTAATTACACGGGTGAACAATAAGAAATCAACACAAATTCGAGAACTCCATATAAGGCAAGTCACGAAGGTATAGAATATCTAAACTTCCTTTAAGGTTGAGCAGTTACGAGAATATTCAAAAATTTCCACTTAAGGACAAGCAGCAGAGAATAATCACAACTTCATTTAAGACCAAAAAAAATTATAGTCTGAGATGAAGATAATTGCAAATTTGAGATACGCAGTTAAGAAGATATAGCATGACAGTAAAAGAAATAAACCTTCAGATAAGTCAATTAGGAGTCAAGTAGGCAATAGGAGTAAATCCAAAATTAAGAACTTCCACATTTAAGCAAATAAAGATGACACTAGAAATTAGGAAATTCAATCATGCTAAGGACACTTCATACTCGGCGAATATAAGGATCTAAGATTCCTAAAGGGTCAACTTTACACAAATAAGTCCGAGCATGCGCTCGTCACCTCGCGTACACGGACTACAATCAACATAGAAGACTCAAATCCTAAGGGGTAATTCCCCCACACAAGGTTAGGCAAGATACTTACCTCAAAGACGATAACCCGGTACTCAAAAATAGACTTCTCCAGCGGGAAGGCCTCCGTACGGCTCAAAATCAACTAAAACAACTTCAAAATACATATAAAACGTATAAGGAACGATTCCGAATAATAAAGTATCGATCTTTACAAAATCATAAAAATCGACCCAAAAGTGGACCCTCAGTCCCGCACCTCGGAACCTGACAAATTTTACAAATTTAGATTACTCATTCTGATACGAGTTCACCCATACCAAATTTATCCAATTCCGATAACATTTGGTCATTCAAATCATGAATTTTTATTTTTGAAGTTTTCTTTCAAAACCCACAATCCCCTCACCCCAAAACACAATTTAAATGATAAAAATAAGAATTAGTTCTTGAAATATATTTAATTATAGTGAAAGAACACTTAACCACTCTATTTGTGTGAAAATCTCACAAGGAATCGCCCAAAACCGAGTTCTAGAAGTCAAAATATGTTTAAAATGGTGAAACCACCGATTTTGCGAACTTATGTTCTGCCCAGGTGTTTTGTGAATCGCGATCGCAGAACATGGTTTGCGATCATGAAGAAGAAAGAAGAAAGATGCCCAAGTTGTTCATCGCGAACACGACAAGGAGTTCACGAATGCGGAGGAGGAGAACAGGAAGCTATGCGATCGCGTACTGAAGAATGCGAACGCGAAGAACAAAGTTTGGGCGACCAGCAGGGACACATCGCGATCGCGAAAGAATCATTGCAATCGTGATGAGGGAAAAATGGGTGGGGCAAATAGAACACTACGCGATCGCTGCTTGGGCTACGCGATCACGAAGGAGAGCAACAGATACCAGAAACAGCAGTTCAAAAATGGAAGAAAAGGACCTATAGCCCATCCGAAACACATCAAAGGCCCCCGAGACCCCGTCTAATCACACAAACAAGTCATATAACCTAACACGGACTCGCTCGAGGTTTCAAACCACATAAAACAACACTAAATCGATGAATTAAACCAAAAATTCAATGAAATTCCTCAAAACTTCTGTAAACATCAAATTTTGCATTTAAGGTCCGAATCACGTCAAACTAACTCCGTTTCTTACCAAATTTCACAGATAACACAAATTTCTCTTCGCCTCGAAGCTGGCCCCTTCTGACATACCCGCAGTTTGCTTATTTCGATGGGAGGCATCTTCGGTCTTCAACGACTCGGGGACTTTGCTCGAGTCCTTTTCCATGACCCTCTCGGATCGAGGTGGGATCTCTTCAACCCCTACTGACTCAGCGGCCTTTAGGGCCTCGACGTTCCTCTTCACTTGGGCCACCAGTTCGGCGTCTTCTTCTTCTTCTTCTTCTTAGCCGTTGAAGTACATCAGCGGGTAGGGAGACGATGTCCTTCTTTGACTTACGGGCCAGAGTTTTCTGGGCTTTGGGACCTTGGATGTTGAGGTCCTTTTCCTTTTTTTATCCTTCGCCGGTTTCGGAACTGGGGTCGATGTCTCCTCCTCACCAGACGGAGGCCTCATGACAACACCTTTTCCAAGGCTTGTATGAAAGGAAAATAAGTAAGTATGGAAAAGACATTATTTTAAAAAAAATCATCGAATATGTGAAAAGGGGCTTACCATGATTTTTGGCCTCCCATCGTCCCTTTGCTAAATCGCTCCGTGAGCTCTCGGCGTATGAAGAAGTCGAGGCCATATCCCGAAACCAGATCTCGAGGTTTGCAATTTCACCGAGCATCCAAGCAACCTCTACATCATGGAAAAGGATATCAATGAGAAGAAGCGAAGGGAACAAAACAATAAATGGAAGCTAAAAGTGGGATTGTAATTGCGCTTCATATTTCATTTCTCGAGAATTGGCATCTTCTCGGCCGGGATTAGATCAGAAGTCCTCACTCGAACGAATCTGTCCATCCACCCTCGATCCCTGTCCTCATCTATGCTCGAGAACAACACGGTAGCTCGACACTGAAGTTTTATTAACCCGCCTCGATAGAGGTGAGGGCTGTACAACCTGACGAGGTGGTCGAGGGTGAAAGGCATCCCCTCAACTTTGCTCGCAAAAAATCGGAGCAAAATAACGATCTGCCAAAATGAGGGATGGATTTGGCCCAGAGTTATTTGATACTTACGATAGAAATCAACGATAATGGGATCGAGGGGGCCCAGCGTGAAAGGGTAAGTGTAAACACTCAGACACCCTTCCATGTGGGTAATGATGTCTTATTCGGAGGCCGAGATCACCACCTCTTTGCCTTCCCAGTTGCATCCTTCCTTTACCTACTTAAGGAAGGTCTCAATTATCGAGCACATGTACCTTGACATTGGCTCGCATCGACTAGGGACCGAGGAAGTTTTCTCGATCTTAAATTCGGAAGGTAAGGACATACCCTTAGGGAACACACTCCTCAGGACGCGACTCCAACGGTGTTTTGTCACTGGCCAGCCGCGATGAAGAAGCATTTCCTTTTGGGGAATTGTTTTGGACGTTTTTTCCATTATTGTTTGATTTTGAAGAAGAAAGAAGATGATAGAATTTGATGTTTAAGAAGAGCTTAACAAAGAAACCTGAAGGCCTTATAAAAGGGAAAAACTCAAAAGGTGTAAAATGCTTTGGAGAATAGAGGAGATTGAAAGTAAAGTTTGAATCAATGGGAAAAAAGGCCTATTTATAGGGTTCACGGCGACGGTTCGAAACCACTAGTGGCCGACCACCAACTGACACGCATTAAATGCCTGAAAAACTGGACTGAAGGCACGTT
Source organism: Nicotiana paniculata (assembly GCA_005239505.1). Lineage (NCBI taxonomy): Eukaryota > Viridiplantae > Streptophyta > Magnoliopsida > Solanales > Solanaceae > Nicotiana > Nicotiana paniculata. The sequence continues at coordinate 38,038 of ML347186.1, read as the reverse complement.
TCGGTCACTTACGCAGCTTACGTCACGAGAGTGACATCATGACAAGTCGATTTAAAAATCGAAGGCTCAATTCGTTTCTTGTCATTACACTCCAAAAAATGAGGGGACTATCTGTATACGATTAAAATTGGGCCCACCCAATTTTACTGTTTGATAGAGACCAGAGAGTTGCATCAAAGGTCGGTCTCATAGTTGATCAGATCAAAGCACGAGGACAAGGTACCGAGTTTGGGATTCGAGGTACCTGGCGAGATCGAAGCCAGTAGCGATCGAGAGCAAATGAGACAGACATCGAGTATGATCGAAGATAGCATAATAAGAGAAAAGCGAGATATCTGTGACTGGTCGAAGATCATGGCAGAAATCTCGGAACGGACCAAATTAGGAACGGTTAATTAGCTAATCATCTATAATTAGATTTATACCATAAGTAGAATTCTTCTACTATATAAAGGGGAGTTCTAATCATTTGTAGGACACATTGTTCACAGACATCAAAGCAATATAACATTTTCTCTCCCGCTTATACATTTTTGTTCATCAGTTCACTTATACTTTATTCATAATTGTTCTAAATCGACCAGTTCAAGGGCACTCTAACTCGAGGGCTGAATTACGTTTCAACACTGGTTTGCTCTATCTCATTGTTAAATTTTGTTACTAATCTTTATACTTATCATTTGGTATTAGGTGAAATCATGTGTCCTTAAAACCACATTCTAAATTTAATTGTTATCCAATTCTAAGGGTAAACAAACTGCTACGAGACTTTCGAACACTAATTTTGCATTGAATCCGCCTCTATTCTATATGAGATTTTAAAATTTTATTTTTCCGATTTGCGTAGATTAACATCTTTAGGTCTTCCAACAAGTACAGAAGAAAATTGTCTTAGATCAACCACTTCTAAATTAATGTACACAGATTAGTTCCGAACTTCATCTTTGAATAAGATGTTTCAATGATTCTTCTGTAAATTTCGCTCATTCATTTGGATTAGGTGATTGATCATCTTCTTGTCAGAAAAAGTTGAATTATATTCAAAGCTTTTATAAGGACTTCTTGACTCATAAATACAGCAACACAACAATCGTCGTTAATAGGGGGATATGTTTTATGAATGCCTCACCATTGCCACTTTTCTTTTGCCTTACTTTATGTAGTTTTAGAATTACTACAATCCTATTAGTTAATTATAAAGGTTGTATGTCTACAGTCTAGTTTTAAGTGGATATTTATTCAATTAAATATCCAATCGTTCAATGCAATCAACACTTGTTGTATGTCTATTGTCTAGTTTTAAGTGGATATTTATTCAATTAAAATATCCAATCGTTTAATGCGATCAACATTCCACCCGTCTAAAATTTATTGACATTGTTTGCGTGCCGATGTCAAGTGTCAACTTGACCAAAATTTTGAAGTTAAATTGTATCGAATATTTTAAAAAGACAATACATACTTATTGAAATCTCTTTTGATACAATGGTGTGTACTTAATGCCATGAAACATGAGTACTTAATGTTATGAGATTAAGTACAATGATCATGGCTCACTCTTCCTTAGTGTCAGCGACAAACAAAATAACTCGTACAATGATTGCAATCTAACCTTATTACAAACCAACCCTCTCTTATCACATGTTTCATGGCACGACCATGTGCTCATGGTGAAGCTTGCCTCCGAGACTTTGGGTTTCAATTTATGCCTCCCGTTTCATGTTAAGGCTTCAACCTTAATTAATTACATAGCATATACTCTTGTGGCTCATTTCATGTGTTGTGTCTTAGCTACACACACAAGGGATAGTTAATGACATGCTTTTCCCTTACCTGGTATTGAGTATTTATCTCGCACTCACAAATCCAATGCTCAAGCTTGACATTTGCCTTGTTTATATCATAGTGCGCAGATTGTACTTCATCGTAGTAGGGCAACATACTTTCTCCCACGAGTGTCTTGTGCTATTACCCTCGCAAAACAACTTTTGCTCCACATAATGTAGCACCCAACGTTATGTCAAAGAGCCCTTGCTTGATATGCCAAAAGCCAAGCCATGCTCAAAGTAAGGCATGGGGTTCCTCAAATTCCTTTAAGAAATAGCATACTAAAGTGGATATTCATAAGAAAATAAAGTTGATTTAATTATAATTCTTCTATCTCCTGAAGTAAGAAAATGCCAACAAAAATCGAAAAAAGAAAAGAAATGCCAAAAAGAGAGGAAACGACATCCAATTGCTTTCCAAAACCCTATATTTATGTCACGGCCTAATTTAGGATCATGAACAACACTAAGGAGCAAATTCTCCCAAGTAAGCCTCATCGATAATTTACGGAAAATCAGACAGAATTTTTTCTGTTTTAGGACTATCCAAAAATAAACCTGTCTTAGAAATAACCAACACAACCAACCAATATCCACCAAAACAAGTTATAATCCTTATTCACGAAGTATTATCAATACAATAATACTAACTCCATCTCCAAATATACGATAGGAAAGTCTAATATGAGTAACAAGTCTCTATCAATAAAAGAATACTTATGACATAAATAAAAATGACTATGGAGTGGCTCTAAGAGTTTCAAGAACAGACTATGACAAATAATAATAATCTTTGCCAACGCGAATAAATGCGGGGCTTACCAGGAACTGTCAACTCATGTACTCTAATTAAAAAAATTCTCGCTCGCGTCAATTACTGTCTCTCCAAAAAAAATAGTGGGGAGTGAGTCACTAGCTCAGTGAGTAATAACACTTAACCACAACTGTTTTTAATTGGAGACAAGTCAGAAAACATGCTTGTATAAGAATAATAACCAGAAACTATCATAAAAGTAAATGCAAACAATAAATAATAACCAATATCATTATGTGTTTCCTGTAACAGAAATCAATTTAACAATTCAGTAATAAACTTGATAATCATAGTGTCATATCAAATATCAACATTTGGGATGTTTCCAGGAAAGGATCCTGTAATCTTTATCTCTGTGTGGATCCCTTCATAAAAGGAGTCAAATATAACTGTAAGTCCCTACTCGAGGGAAAACTGTAACTCTATGCTAGTTCTACCTTCCCACTAGCGAGGGCAATAACTGTACTCGGTAATCGATAAATACAAGATGCATCAGATCTAACGAACCCGCGTTAGCTACAGGATCCTTCTCCTCCCTTTTATACTTTTTTTTAAATAGTAAATATTCACAAGGAAGCATTTTCAAAATAGTACAGGGCATTTCGGTTCTTATCAAATCATGTAATCCAAATTCCGGTACTGGTAATCATATCTCAAGTGAAAATAAAATATGTCTAGTAATAGTGAGAACCTTTTAAATAACTGTAAACATCTCAAGTAAACTATTCAATATCATATCAAGTAAATAAATTGTCCTACATGCAATTTCAAACGTTCAGTAATACATAAACTTTTAAGGAAAAAATTTCAAACTTTCAGTAACACGGGTCCGTTTACTCAAAACGTTGACCGAAGTCAACTCAAATCAACTTTTAAGGCAATAATTCTTATTTTTATCAACTTTCAACATAAAATCTTTCCGGAAACATGCCTGGATTGCGCACGCAAATCAAGGAGGGTAAAAATGAGATTTTTAAGGCATAAGAGCGTAGGATAAAGTTGTAAAACATAAGATGACCATTCGGGTCATCAAATTATCCACGTATAAAATAGTCGTCCGTCCTCGAACGGACATAGAAAAGTACCTGAACTGGTGAATAGGTGGGGATATCTACTCCGCATATCAGACTCGGACTCCTAAGTAGCTGTCTCAGCTGGCTGACCTCTCCATTGCACTCGAACTGAAGGATAACTCTTTGATCTCAACTAACAAACCTGCCGGGCTAGAATAGCCATCGTCTCCTCCTCATAAGTCAAATCCTTGTCCAACTGGATAGAGATGAAATCTAGCACGTGGGACGGGTCACCATGATACTTCCGGAGCATGGACACATGGAGCACTGGATGAACTGCTGATAACCACGGGGGCAATGCAAGCCTGTAAGCCACCTCTTCCACTCTCTCGAGAATCTCAAAAGGTCCGATGTATCTAGGGCTCAACTTTCCCTTCTTCCCAAACTTCATGACACCCTTCATCGGAGATACCCAAAGCATTACCCTCTTCCCGGCCATGAATGCCACGTCACGAACTCTACGGTCGGCATAAATCTTCTGCCTGGAATGAGCTGTGCGAAGTCGATCCTGTATAATATTGACCTTGTCCAAGGCCTCTTGTACTAGATCTGTACCTAATAACCGATCCTCCCCCGGCTCAAACAACCCAACTGGCGACCGACCCCGTCTACCATATAATGCCTCATAGGGAGCCATCTGAATGCTCGACTGGTAGCGTTGTTGTAGGCGAACTCTGCAAGGGGCAAGAACTTATCCCACGATCCTCCGAAGTATATAACACATGAGCACAGCATATCCTCTAAGATCTGAATAGTACGCTTTGAATGCCCGTCCGTCTAAGGATGGAATGTTGTGCTAAACTCAACCCACATACCCAACTCACGCTGTACTGCCCTCCAAAAGTGCAAGGTAAAATGCGTACCTCAATCAGAAATGATAGATACGGGCACACCATGAAGACGGACGATCTCACGAATATAAATCTCTGCTAACCGCTCCGAAGAACAGGTAACTGCAGTAATGAAGTGCACTGACTTAGTCAACCTATCCACAATGACCCAAATGGCATCGAACTTCCTCTGAGTCCGTGGGAGTCCAACAACAAAGTCCATAGTGATGCGCTCCCACTTCCACTCAGGAATCTCTATCTGCTGAAGCAAACCACCGGGTCTCTGATGCTCATACTTTACTTGCTGACAATTCAGGCACCGAGCTACATAAACAACTAAATCCTTCTTCATCCTCCTCCATCAATAATGCTACCGCAAGTCCTGATACATCTTGGCGGAGCCCGGGAGAATAGAATATCGAGAACTGTGGGCCTCCTCAAGAATCAACTCACGAAGCCCATCAACATTAGGCACACAAGCGACCCTGCATACTCAAAACTCCGTCATCTCCAACAGTAACCTGCTTGGTACCATCGTGTTGTACTGTGTCCCTAAGGACCAATAAATGAGGGTCATCATACTGCCGATCTCTGATACGCTCAAACAAGGAAGACTGAGCGACTGTGCAAGCTCGAACACGGCTGGGATCTGAAATATCAAACCTCACCAACTGATTGGCCAAAATTTGAACATCTGATGCTAGTGACCTCTCACTGAATGGAATGTACGCAAGGCTGCCCATACTCGTTGCCTTCATACTCAATGCGTCGGCCACCACATTGGCCTTCCCGGGATAGTACAAGATGGTGATATTATAGTCTTTCAATAGCTCTAACCACCTCATCTGCCTCAAATTGAGATCCTTTGTCTTGAACAAGTACTGAAGGCTGCGATGATCCGTGAAAACCTCACACGACACGCTATAAAGATAGTTCCTCCAAATCTTCAGCGCATGAACAATGGCTGCCAACTCTAAATCATGGACAGGGTAATTCATCTCAAGAACATTCAACTGCTGAGATGTATATGCAATCACCCTGCCCTTCTGCATCAACACTGCTCCAAGACTAACACGGGAGGCATTACAATAGACCGTGTAAGATCCTGAACCTGATGGTAATACCAACACCGATGTTGTAGTCAAAGCCGTCTTGAGCTTCTGAAAGCTCGCCTCACACTCGTCTGGCCATCTGAACGGGTCACCCTTCTGGGTCAACCTGGTCAACGGGGCTTCTATAGATGAAAACCCCTCCATAAATTGATGGTAATAACCCGCCAAACCCAAGAAGCTCCCGATCTCCGTGGCGAAAGTGGGTCTAGGCCAGTTCTGGACTGCTTCAATCTTCTTAGGATCTACCTGAATGCCCTCTACGATTCAACGTCGCCCAAGAAAGCGATTAAATCTAACCAAAACTCGCACTTCAAAAATTTAGCATACAACTGGCTGTCCCTCAGAGTCTGGAGCACTATCCTAAGGTGCTGCTCATGCTCCTCCCGACTGAGGGAGTATATCAAGATGTCATCAATAAACACAATCACAAAAGAGTCAAATAAGACTTGAACAATCGGTTCATCAAGTCCATAAATGTTGCTGGGGCATTGGTAAACCCAAAGGACATCACCAGAAACTCATAGAGCTCATACTGCGCCCGAAAGCTGTCTGAGGGACATTGGATGCCCTAATCCTCAACTGATGGTAACCAGATCTCAAATAAATCTTCGAAAACACCTTGGCATCCTAAAACTGATCAAATAAATCATCAATCCTCGGCAGTGGATACTTGTTCTTGATGGTGATTTTGTTCAAGTGCCGATACTCTATACACATCCTCATAGACCCATCTTTCTTCTTCACAAACAACACCTGTGCACCCCAGGGCGAGACACTAGGTATAATGAAGCCCTTATCAAGCAAATCCTGCAACTATCCTTTCAACTCTGGCGGGGCCATCCGGTATGGAGAAATGGAAATGGGCTGAGGTGCCCGGAGCCAAATCAATACAAAAATCAACATCCCCATCGGGTGGCATCCTCGGCTGGTATGCAGGAAATTCCTCTAGAAACTCACGAACAACATGCATAGAATCCATAGAAGAAACCTCCGCTCTAGAATCACGAAAATAAGCCAAATAAGCCAAACACCCCTTTTCGACCATACGCCGGGCCTTCATATAAGAGATAACTCTGTTGGTAGAATGGCCAGGAGTCCCTCTCCACACTAATTGAGGCAACCCCGACAAGACTAATGTCCCTGTCTTGGCGTGACAGTCCAAACTAGCGTGATAAGGTGACAACCAATCCATACCCAATATAACATCAAAATCAACAATATCGAGGAGTAGAAGATCTACAATGGTATCAAGACTCCCAATAGTGATCACACACGAACGATATACATGATATACAACAATAGCATCCCCCACAGATGTGGACACATATACAGGGGCACTCAAAGAGTCACGAGACACAGCCAAATATGAAGCAAAATAAGATGGCACATAGGAGTAAGTAGACCCCGGATCAAATAGAACTGAAGAATCTCTAATACAAATTGAAACAGTACCTGTAATAACAACATCGGATGACTCAGCCTCAGGTTTGGCTGGAAAAGCATAACATCGTGGTTGGGCCCACCACTCTGAACCATATCCCTAGGACGACCTCTAGCTGGCGGGGCTCCACCTCTAATAGCCTGACCTCCACCTCTAATAGTCTGGCCCCTACCTCTGGCTGCCTGACCCCTGCTTCTGGCTGGATGAGCAGGCGGTGCAGTAACTGGTGTCGGAAGCATGGCACGAGAACTCTGATGTTGTGGCAGAACACCCAATAATCTCGGACATGTCCTCCTGATATGTCCATAACAACCACACTCAAAACATCCATCATGATACTATGGCTGCGGAAACTGAGACTAACCCGAACGGGCCGGATAACCACGGTAATAACTCTGAATATGAGGTGCACTTATAGGAGCTGATGGTGCACTATAGGCTGGCTGCTTAGAAGGAGGCACATAAGGACCACGACTCCCTGAAGCAATGTGGGATGCCTGAAGCGCGGAATGGAACAGCCTGGGAGGATGGCCTCTACCAAAAGTACCCCTGCCTCCAGACGAGGCACCGCTGAACCCACCGGAATGAAGAGGTATCTTGTCTAACCCCTGACCTCCCTGTCCAAGAACCATCTCAACTCGCCTGGCGACATTGGCAGTCGCCTGAAAAGAAATCTCGCTCCCAGTCTACTTAGCCATCTGCAATCTAATAGGCTGAGCAAGTCCCTCAATAAACCTCCTCACCCTCTCTCTCTCTCGGTAGGAAGAAGAAGAATAGCATGACGGTCCAAGTCTAAAAAATAGGTCTCATACTAAGTAAGAGTCATGCTGCCCTGCTGGAGACGCTCGAACTGACAGCGGCACTCCTATCTCAAGGTGATAGGCAGAAACTTTTCTAGGAAGAGATGAGATAACTAGTCCCAAGTAAGAGCAGGCGACCCAGCTGGTCTGGTCAACAAATAATCCTTCCACCATTTCTTGGCGGAACTAGTCATCTGGAAAACATCAAAGTCGACCCCATTGGTCTCCAATATTCCCATGTTTCGAAGAACCTCATAACAGCTATCAAGATACTCCTGGGGATCCTATGAAGAAGCACCATTTGAAATGGATTAGAACGAGCTTAGTAAACCTATCCAATCTCCACAAAGCCTCAGAATACATAGCTGACCCATCACCGGGCTGTGCTGCAGCAACCGACTAAACTACTCCAACTGGATGAGCTGCTAGAGTCTGAAACTGGGGAGCCATCTGCTCCAAAGTGTGAGTAGCAGGAGTCTGGGCTCCTCCTCCAGCCTGAGATACGGCTGGTTCCATGGGGAATGAGCCAGTTTGGGCCACACTCTCCATAAGGCCCACCAATCAGACCAAAGCATCCTGAAGCACTGGGGTGGCAATAAACCCTTCCGGAGCCTGAGCTGGTCCGGCAGGAATAGTCTGAGCTGGAACCTCCTCATCGAACGCTACCTGAGGCTCCATGGCCGGGGGCTGCTGCTCGAGCTCTAGGATGAGTCCTGCCCCTACCTCGGCCTCTACCACGACCTCGGCCTCGACCTTTGCCCCTTGTAGGAGCTGCTGCTGGAGGCTCTGGATGTTGCTCAGTTGAAGAAGCAATATGCGTTCTTGCCATCTGCGAGAGAATAAGAGTAGCAGAGTTCAATCAGTATTGAGGAAAAAAAATCGCACGATAGAGTTTAATAAAAGTGAAATTTGTTCCTAACTTTATAGCCTCGGGGAGATAAGTACAGACGTGTCTGTACCGATACCCCAGACTCTAGCAAGATTGTCCCTGAATTGTGGGACCTAGACAACCTAGTGCTCTGATACCAGCTTGTCACGACCCGAAATTTCCACCGTCGGGACCGTGATGGCGCCTAACGTTTTACTTGCTAGTCAAGCCAACATTAAATATTATTAAGCCATTTCTAAACCCCTTTCAATGATTTACAAAAATTAAGCTACAACAAGTAAAATAAAAATGCAGAAATCTATAATAGTCTTAACATTTATACACAACTACCTAGAATCTGGAGTCACAATCCACGAACATTCTAAGATTTACTACAAACATTTGTTCAAAATAAGTAAAACTATTTGAATAAAGGAAAAAAAATAAATAGAAAGGACAGACGGGGACTTCAGGGCTTGTGAACGCCGACAGGACTACCTTGAGTCTCCGATCAGATGAAGCCAGCAGCTAACTCAGGGTCAACTCGGTCCAGCACCAAAATCTGCACAGAAAGTGCGGAGTGCAGTATCAGTATAGCCGACCCCATGTACTGGTAAGTCCCGAGCCTAACCTCGACGAAGGAGTGACGAGGCTACGGCGGGACACTCACAATAAAACCTGTATACAGTTAATAATAGTGACAGAAAAGAAGACAGAATAACGTAAAAATAGTAACTTGCAAGGAATAAATACAGGACCCAGCGTGTCTCATCGCTATTCAGCTATAACCAATCCTTAAGTGCAATTCAAAACTATTGGACAACTTACACAGTTGAAGAAAGAACATAAACACATAAACTGTTGCAACACGCAACCCGATCCCACCGTACATATCACAATCCTCCCTTATTTCTTCTTAATATCATAAATAACAAAATATAGATAAAATGTTGTGGCACGCAACCTGATCCCACCATATCATAATAAACACAATCATGGTTCACCCTTATATCACCACATTCCACCCTCATTACACCTGTTGCGGCGTGCAACCCGATCCCACTGTACAATAACAATTCACCCTTATTCCTCCTCAATATATCACCCTTATTCCACCTGTTGCAGCGTGCAACCCGATCCCACTGTACAATAACAATTCACCCTTATTCCTCCTCAATATATCACCCTTATTCCACCTGTTGCAGCGTGCAACCCGATCCCACCATATTTGTATTAATTACACGGGAAATATAGAAGTTTCACAAATTTACACAAGACCTTTCTCAATACTTAACTTTAGAACAAGGCAAATGGAAACCTTATACTCAATAAAACTCTACACAAGTAATACTACTCAGCGAGACCAATCCAGAATATCACTAAAACATAAATAAGAACAACTTAAGCAGGTAATAAGGGATAAGGAAACTACGGTACAACAATTATATTCAACAAGGAGAAATAATATCTAACATGTAGCAATTAGGCATGGAAATACAAGTAGGCATGCAACAATTAAAGCAGGGAAGGAACAATATATAGAGAACAAAAAAGAAATAGGCAAAACAGATAAATTGACGGCGCATAAGTACTCGTCACCTGACATATACGCCGCTCATATGAGTTTTCACATAGCAATTAAGGCAAGGATTCCTAATCCCTCAAGTCAAAGCTAGGCACAACACTTACCTCGATCCACATGCCACTCACTGCTCAATTACTGCTTTTTCTTTAGATTCCACCTCGAAACCACTTGTATCTAGCCATAATTAACTTAATAACATCAAATATTGCTTAAGAAATCGATTACGATGCATAGATTTAGGTTTCCCAGACTTTCCCCCAAAAAGTCAAAAATCGACTCCGGGCCTGCTTGGTCAAAACTCGAGGTTCGGACCAAAAACCATTCACCCATTCACCCCCTAGCACGAATATGCAATTAGTTTGAAAATTCCATCCCAAATTGAGGTCTAAATCCCAATTTCTCAAAAATTCCTAATTCTACCCAAACCCCCAATTTCTACCATGGAAATATTAGATTTTAGGTTGAAAATTTATGAAATACAACGGGTAATTGAAAGAAAATGGTTTAGAATCACTTACCAACACTTTGGGAAAGAACTTAGCTTGAGAGAATCGCCTCTAGGTCGTTTGGCTTTTGAAAATTTGAAAGAATAGCCTAAGTCCCGTTTTTTGTTTTGTTTTTACTAGCTGGTCCACAGTGTTCATCGCGATCGCGTGAACACTATCACGTTCGCGAAGAGCTACGTACAGGAGACTTACGCGATCGCGAACCTCCCATCGCATTCATGAAGGCTTGCCCCCTGGACTTCGCGTTCACGAGTCCTTGCACGCGTTCGCGATGAATAGCGATTGACCCCTTCCCCCAGGTCCCAATGCTATGCATTCGTGTTGAGCTGTCCGCGATCGCAAAGGGTAAGGCCCCCCATCGCTCCGCGTTCGCGACCCAGTCTCTGCGTTCGCATAGAGTAAAATTTCTCCCAGCCTAGATCTCCTTTGAATCGCGAGAGTGACTACCCGATTGGGAAGTACAATTCACCAGACACCAGATACAACACTCTTACACCAAACTTTCCGAAGTCCAAACATCCCGTAGCCTATCCAAAACTCACCCGAGCCTTCAGGTGTCACGAACCCAAAACCACCCTGGCCGTGATTGCGCCTATCGTGATACTAGGCTAGCCAATTCACTACGTATAGCATAAAGGAAATTTTCATATAATTCATTACTAATCCAATATTTCATGAAATTTCCATTTAAGCATTTCAAAACAAGTAAAGATAGGTAAAGCATTTAAACGTATCCCGATCCCGGAGTCACTAGTCATGAGCAACTAAATACAAGTTTGATACCGTCTACTTAATACAAGATGAGTCTGAGAAGAATAAATGCTAAAAGATAGGGAGGAGAAAGGCAAGGTTGCGGATGTCGTGCAACTACCTCGCAAGTCTCTGGAATACTTTGAAAAAGGAGAAGATCAGCTCTCACTCTGATGCCCTGGCACCTGAATCTGCACACAAGGTGCAGGGAGTAACGTGAGTAGGCCAACTCTATAAGTAACAATTATAACTAAAGACTGAGTGCAGTGACGAGCATTTAAAAATCATATAAATCTCACAACATAAAACCTCAATGGAAATAACAAGGCCAAATCAATATTAAATTCCGAACATCTCGTAAAACTACAGTTTCAATGAAAGTTGTTTAAAACATTTGTTCGACAATTTCAATAGAGGCTCAGTATAAAGAAAAGTGAAGACAGTACTTTCATAAAAAAAACCCTCGGGAAAATCATTCATATATAAATAGCCCCTCGGGCAAGCCTCTTAGTCACTCGTGACTCAACTCTCATCAATCCACACTCTCACTCAGCACTCACGCTTAATAGGTACCTTATAATAACTGTTGCGGCGTGCAGCCCGATCCATAAATATATAGTGGGCTGCGCTCACTGGGGGTGTGCAGACTCCGGAGGGGCTCCTACAGCCCAAGCGCTATATCGCTGCGGAATACAGCCCGACCCAATATCGCTGCGGCATGCAGCCCGATCCATTATATCGATGCGGTGTGCAGCCCGATCCATCATATCTATATATATAACGCTGCGGCGTGTAACCCGATCCATAACTATCCTCACAATCCGGCTCTCGGCCTCACTAAGTCATCATCCTCACAAGCCACTCAGGCATTTCAGTACAACTCAGGGGACTCAACCCAAAATATCTTTAACATATTTAAAAATAGAGTGATGAACATGATTTAACAGTAAACATGTATAAATCATGACTGAGAATATAGTTTATATCAAAAACAGTGTGAGGACTGTAGTAAAATATCCCTGAAGGTTCAAACAGTACGGCACAAGGCCTCAAACATGGCATTCAACCCAAGTTAATAGAATCATTTATAAAACACATGGAAATAATATAAAATTTATCAAATACGTAACTCTACAGTTGCCACGGGACGGACCAAGTCATAATCCCTACTGGTGCACGCCCACACGCCCGTCACCTAGCATGTGCTTCACCTTATTTATCAAGATAGTACGAAATTCCGGGGTTTCATACCCTCAGGTCTGGATTTACAATCGCTACTTACCTCAAACCGGATGAAAATATACACTGCGATGCCCTTGCCGCTCGGCTCAGCCTCAAATCGCCCTGAATTTATTCAAAATCAGATTCATAACATCAATATATCCTAAAGGAACAAAACCCACGCGAAAATAATCAATTTTTCATCAAAAATCCCGAAATTGGCCAAATCCGACCCCCGAGCCCACGTCTCGGAATCCGATAAAAATTACGAAACCAGAATCCTTATCCTCCCACAAGTCCATACATACCAAATTCATCAAAAACTAACCTCGTTTGCCCCCCTCAATCACCTAATTCCTAGTCTCAAGTTTCAAGCCCTAATTCCCCAATTTTAACCCTTAAATCCTACAAATTTCATGCTTAATCAGTTAGAAATCACCATAAAATTGAGTATTGAGTTCAAAAAATATTACCTCCAAGTGATTCCCCTTGAATCCCTCTTCACAATCCCTCAAAAAGCTCCAAGTCCGAACACGAATGGTGGAAAAATAACCCAATTTCGTGAAGGCTTGAATTTATATGCTTTGCCCAGCTAAACCGCACCTGTGGTCACTTCCATCGCACCTGCGCGACCGCTTCTGCAGTCCAATCAACTACACCTGCGATTTTCACTTAAACTCTTAGGACCACATTTGCGCCCCAGGCACCGCACCTGCGGTCCCGCAGAAGCGTCCACCTCACCGCATCTGCGATTCTTCTCCTCATGGCCTAATTTCGCATCTGAGGCTCCTTTACCGCATCTACGACCTTGCACCTGCGGTCCCCTATCCGGAGGTGCGGAAACATCAAAAAATTGCACCAGCAGCCATTCTGCTGCATTTTCCAAGTCCAAACCTTCCGATGACCATCCAAAATCACCCCGAGCCCCTCGGGGCCTCAACCAAATATACCAACACGTCACATATCATCACACGAACTTAGTCGAACCCTCGGAACACTCAAAACGACATCAAAACACCAAATTACCCTCAGATTCAAGCCTAAGGATTTTCAAACTTTCAAAATTCGCCAACGATGCCGAAACTAACCAAACCATGTCCGAATGGCCTGAAATTTTTCACACACATCACAAATGGCACTACGAACCTATTCCAACTTCCGGAATTCCATTCTGACCCCGATATCTAATTTTTCACTGCCGACCGGAAATTTTCATAAATCTAATTTCGCCAATTTAAGCCTAATTTCACCACGGACCTCTGAATAACATTCCGAACATACTTCTAAGTCCGAAATCACCTAACAAAGTTATCCAACCCATAAAAACCAAATTTCGAGATCACTTAACCAACTTAAGAGACTAAGTGTCTCATTCCTCTCCAAAATCACTCCAAACCCGAGCCAACCGACCCGACGCAACATAATAAGGCTGGTCCACATATAATGAAGCAGAAATAGGGGAAACGGGGCTGAAACTCTCGGAACGACCGATCGGGTCGTTACATCGGGGCTCCAAACCAAACATGCACACAAGTCTAAAACTATCATACGGACTTGCTCGCGCGATCAAATCGCCAAAATAACACCTAAAACTACGAATTTAATACCAAATTGAATGAAATTTTCAAGAAAGCTTTAAAACTTCTATTTTCACAACCGAGCGTCTGAATCACGTCAAACTGACTCCGTTTCTTACCAAACTTCACTGACAAGTTATAATTATTATATTGAACATGTACCGAGTTCCGGAACCAAAATACGGGCCCGATATAAAAAATGCCAACCATCATTATATTCTTAAAAACATTAGATTTTCATACTTTAAAATTTTCAATACAAATTCATAACTCAAGCTAGTGACCTCGGAATTCGATTCCGGGCATACGTTCAAGTTCCATATTTCAATATAGACCCACCGGAACCGTCAAAACGTTTACTCAAAACGTTGACCGAAGTCAACTCAAATCAACTTTTAAGGCAGAGATACTTATTTTTATTAACTTTCAACATCAGCTTTCCGAAAATACGCCCGGCCTGCGCATGTAAATTGAGGAGGGTAAAAATGGAATTTTTAAGGCATAAGAGCGCATGATCAAGTTCCAAAACATAAGATGACATTTTGGATCATCACAACTCGTGCCAAAATATCGAACTTGTTGTTGTGAGAACTTCGTTTGACTTCTTCAACTACCTATATCTTTACAAAATCAATCTATGTATTAACTCCACGAGCACCAGTATAGTCGGTTAAATTTTGTTGAACTTAATTCATTCCTATTTTCATTCTACGGGACATGACTTATTTTTTGCAAATCAACTAGTATACCCAACTCCCAAAATATCTCGTTTAATTCTCCAATAACCTAAACTAGTCTAGTATCTTCTTAAAAAAAGGTGTTCATATAGTTTATTTACTATAATGTTAACAAAGAAGAGGAGAATTCTTTTCCTGGACATACGAATCAGACGTAACTTATAATATCATTTCCGCACAAAATATTTCTTATTGATATTTAATTTTCAATACCTTGTGGAATTCTTCAAACGAAAACGAGATTAAAAAAATTACTAGAAGAAAAGAACTCAGATGAGAAGTTCGGGTATTGCCTGTAAGAACCCAGCACGTATTTAAAATTTTCAAAAGTTTGGTTCCAACCTCTTTCTTCTTCTTCTTCTTCTTCTTCTTCTTCTTCTTCTTCTTCTTCTTCTTCTTCTTCTTCTTCTTCTTCTTCTTCTTCTCCTTTGTTCCTCCTCTGCAAGCTCGTTTGGATTAGCTGATTTGAAGTAGCTGATAAGCATTAGGTGCTGAAAAGCACTTTTAAGTGCTGAAACTGATTTAATAAATAAGCAGTTACGTGTTTGAATACAAGTACTGAAATTGATAGTAAGTTGCTGCAGTATTTGATAAAAAAGTGCTGATAAGTTCTTTTTCTGTTAAAATAACTTAAATAACCTTAGAACTGCTTACACTTATAAGGGCGTAATTTCTTCAAAATTTTAGATTCCAAATCGATCAAATACAAAAAATTCTATTCGTCATTTTATTTTAAATACAACCGTTCTTAGATAAGATAACTTTTATGATAATCATATAATCATAAGTCATAATAATTAATAAATTTACAAAAGTTTCTAAGTAAAAAATAAATTTAAATAGGAAAAAATATTTGAAGAGAAACAAACAATGTCCTCATCACCACAACACTAAGAAAGCAATACACCAAAAATTTGATATGTCCTTATTTATTATATACAGTTCAAAGATTAATACACAAACACATAGATATAAATATGCGAAGAAATAGAGAATTTGCTTATCTTAAATAGTCAATCAAAGCAGACTTGAGGAGGCTGGGTGGGGGGGGGGGGGGGGGGGGGGGTAGGGGGAGGGTTTAGGCTGAAACAATACTTGAGGCAGGGAGTATCGAAGTAAGGGTTTTGTTCTAAAAAAGAATATTTTATGGATAAAATAGTAAAAATCTTGGTCAAACTTAAAGTGTTTATAAGCTAAAAATTCATAGGCTAGGGGTGACCAACTTATGGCTTTTGACTTATAAGCATTTTTAACATTACCAAACGCGTAGATAAGCCGAAAAGTGCTTATAAGCTAGTTTGACCAGCTTATAAGCTTAGCCAAACACCCTCGCAGGCGTCCCCTTTTTTTGTTCACTCGTATTTCTGTTTTAGACGCAGCAAGGTTGCGTTCCCTTTCCCCCAAATCTTCCTTTTTTATTGTATTAAAATTCTATAAGACTAAGGACTTAATTCTCCTTTCTAGTTTCCAGTTATGCTACTCCTCTTTTGGTGGGATTTGACCCACCTAGTTTTTATTATTTAATTATTTATTTATTTATCTTAGTTTCTTGTTTTATCATTTTCAAATTAAGTTCTAGCTAAAGGATAATTATGCGCTATTCTAAATACGGGGTAACATTCTCCCCATCTTATGAAATTCGGTCCCCGAATTTTGTGTAGACACATACCTGTAGACTAAAATAAATGAGGATACTTGACTCGCATAGTATCTTTTATTTCCCATGTAGCTTTTTCAACTGTAAGGTTTCTCCATAAGATTTTCATTAGCACAAATTCTTTTGCTCGTAGTTTTCTTACTTGTCTATCAACTATAGCCATCGGCTCATCGTCATAAGTTTATTTCTCATCAAGTTGTGTAATTGGTGCTACAAGAACATGAGAGGAGTCCAATATACAAATTTATTTAGAATGGAAATATGAATTACTAGATAGAAAAAAATAACTCCCATCCCTTCAAGTATCTCTATAATCTTATAAAGCTTGGATTTATCTTCCTTGTTTTTAATCAAATTGCATCACGCCTTTCACAAGGGAGACTTGTACGATCACTCGGTCTCTAATTGTAAAATCTAAGTCTATTTTTCTCTTATTTGCACCAAAATTTTATCTGCTTTGTGATGTAAGTAATATCTGTCTGACTAACTAGGCCTTATCAATAGCTTCTTATACTACTTAGTCTGAACCCAACTGTAATATGTAGCAACCCCTGGGGGTGCCACTTATAACCACTAATATAATACTTATAAATTTAAACATTCTTTTAATAAAATAAACTAGCAAAAAGAGAANAAAAAAAAAAAAAAAAAAGAAAACGGGAACATCTATTTAAGTTAAATTAATACTTTAAAATTTACCAAATACCTAGTAAAAGAATATCTTTTTCATACACCATTCAAGACTCGAACTAAGCATAAAATTCAACTCTCAATCAAATAAAAACTAGTTAAATCTTCAAAAACAATCTCCCAAGTTCAATTCAAGTACTAAATTTAATAAAAATTACAAGACTTGGGCATAAACACCCATAAAATAGTCAAATCATTCACCAAGATTAGGTTACCAAAATAGTGTCATAACCCAATAATCATTCAAGAGTGCATATCTAAGTGTATCATATGAATCATGTACAAGTCCCCAAAAGTTTACAAACAAAAAATTACATATGCCTATGCAAGTGTGATAATCCTCTAATCTTCCAAAGAGTCTACTTCAAATGATAATCCCCAGCAACTCCCGGCACATCGCCTACAATAGTAACAAACTATCGCTAAGCATAAGGCCTAGTGGCACATAAACTTACTAACATTTCATAATAAAAGAAAGGTAAGTTATGGAATGAATACAAGGAATAAATTCTAGAAATGAGCTTATTAAAATCAACATCAAGTACTTAATGAAGGTACAATCATCTCAAGAGGGCTAAATATTAAATCATAAAATAGTTCAAGATACTATTATTCAAAATCTCAAATGTCAAGAAGATTTTCAATTATAATCCGAAAAAGTCCACCGATTAGTTGATTCGCCCAACACATGCGTCATGCAATTACATCAAAACATATTCAAGTAACAAGAAGGACCGGAGTCCTAGATCAAGTAGGGTCGTCACCCAATTATCAAGAGAATCAAGAGCCATATTGAAGGTGGCTTTCCCATCCATACTCAAAATGGACAAAGTCCGTTATTAGGATGGAGTGTGAATCCAAAGTCAAGATGGATCAAGATCCAAACAGAAGGCATGCCAATAAAAATGACAAAGTCACTATCACAATAGGGATAAAATCCCAACAAGAATGCAATGATGCTCAAGCAATCCGTATATGTGGGCGAGTTAAATTGTCTTTCAAAAATACTTCACATGACAATCACATGATCTTTAACATATTCATAACTCAATTACGAAATTATACCCTCAATGACCACTAATAAATCAAAATGCCTCAAGATATTCTTTCTCAAGCAACAAAGCAAGTAAACTAGTAAAGTAGCAACAAAGTCAATATGACAACAAATTTTACCTAAATTTCACCAAACCTTAACCACTTACAATATCTCAACAAATTAAATTGAAAGAAACACTCAAGTTTATGTGCAAACCTTGGAGCTTTACTGTTTCTAAATCTCAAACGACATCAATCGATTTAAGATCTCCTAAGCCAAGAAAAGAGCGATTTTCCTAAAGTGTGCTCCTTAGCTTGAACGAATGTCTCTTGTACCTTAAACACGTAATCAAAACTCACTTAAGGTCTGAAATTTAAATATGTTTTGTTGGCCCAAGAAACTGAATGGTTTTGAAGATTGACAAAGAAACTCAAAGTTGAACCAAGTCCATCACTGGAGACATAGACATGCAGAGTTAAAGGCACGTGAGGTGCACATGCAGGAGATAAACGAAATCTGAAAATTAAAGAGATATCTACTTATCGAAAAGATTGCAAAATAATAAGGAGAAGGACTCCTTATTCAGTAAGAACAGAATCAAGATAAGGAAGGATTTAAAAAGTTGAGATTAACTAGAACTCTTCCACCAAGGAAGAGTAGTATCAGAATTCTAGTAAATCTCTTGTTCGCTAATCCTATATATTGTTCAGAGTTTTTATTGTACAGGTACGCACAAAAGCATAAGCAAAGCAAGAATTGAGAGAAAAATTAGCAAGGCAATTTTGCAAGCAGTTCGTGTGAGATTCAAGTGTGCGACTCTGAAGCTACTTGGACCAGCTAGAAGAACCAGTTTCAATTGTTGTCTTTTAGTCTAGTTTACTTGTAGTAGAGATTTCGATTTGTACCTTTCAGCTTTATTTATAAGCATTTGTAATAGGTACTGAGTTTTCAAGTTATAGCTAACTTGGAGTTGTCGCAAATAACTAGAGGCTAGTTTGCCACAAAGGGATTAGAGTTAATCCTAGGTTTACAAAGAGTTTGTAAATACAGTTTTTGGCTCAGTGATTTTAGTGGAGAGTTTGGAAAAATCCTACTGGAAAGTAGGTCGTGGTTTTTTTTCACCTTTTGAGCCAGGTGTTTTCCACGTAAAATCCTTGTGTTCTTTATTTTCTGTATTTTTCATTCCGCAAACAGTATAGGTTGGAACACATAGAAGAACCTGGTTCTTCTATAACTAATGCACGCAAAAATCGGACACCACACAAATCACCCCCCTCTTGTGTGGTATTGACTTTTAGGAAATCAATTGGTATCAGAGCAGGTTATCCGTGAAGAGGCAAACACCTTAGGAAAAGATCAAGATGAGTGCACCTCCTGGGAACTTGGAAGGATAATCAACCGCTAGGCCTCCACTCTTCAATGGGAAGTACTACTTCTGGTGGAAGAACATGATGAGAGATCATATAATTGGTGGACTATGAGCTATGAGACATAATTACTGATGGTCCTATGGCCACCATGAAGAAGAATGCTGAAGGAGTAGAAGTTCCAAAAACAAGAGCTGACTGCACTGCTGAGTATTTGAGAAAGTGGAAGACGAATGCTAAGGCCAAGAAGTGGCTTGTGTGTGGACTTGGTCCAGATGAGTACAACATAATTAAAAGCTGCACTACTGCCAAAAAAATTTGGGACACTTTGCAAGTGGCTCATGAAGGAACTGCTCAAGTGAAGAGATCCAGAGGTACTCTACTATATTCTCAATATGAGAATTTCTCTATGAAGGAAGGAGAGACCATTCAAGAGATATACACTAGGTTCACCACATTAACTAATGAACTGAAATCTCTTGGAAGGACTCTTCTTGAGGAAGACAAGGTTGAGAAGATTTTGACAAGGGTTCTTCCAGTATCTTGGGAGAGCAAGATCACTGCAATTCAAGAATCCTAGAAAATTGCAACACTCAAACTGGATGAGCTAATTGGAAATCTTACTGCCTATGAACTTAGAAGGCAGAGAATGAAGATGGATGCTCCCAAGAAGGAAAGGACTTTGGCATTGAGAATCACTGAATAAGAAGATCTGGAAGAAGATGAAATGGCTATGATCACCAAGGATTTCAAGAAATATCTTATGAGAGGAAAGGGCTCCGCAAGAGGTGAAACTACAACAAGGCTAGGGTACCGAAAAAATCAACTAATAAGGGCTGCTACAAATGTGGGAACACCAATCATCACATCAAGAAATGCCCTCAGTGGGAAGTTGAATGGAAAAAGGAAAGGTCTTAACGAAGGAACCGAAAGAAGGAACAAGTTCATCCCAAGAAAAACAAAGTATCAACAAAGGCTATGGTCGCTGCTTGGGGAGAAAGTTCAGATGAGGAGTCAGATGATGAAGATGAAGATGAAGATGAACAAGCACTTATGGAAATTGGTGAATCAGATGAGGAATCTGAGGTAAGTATATTCCATCTCAAAGACAAGATTAAAATCATTTCTAAAGATAAACTCTCTAAATTACTGCTAGACTTTATTGATGAATCTGAATTAACTGATAAGGAAAAGGAACAGCTGTCTAAGGAATGTGTAGTTTTAAAAGCAAAGTGTAAAAACCTGGAACTCAGAGTCAGTGAGACTGTAAGTGAAAACACTATTTTGAAGAACCAGGTTCATCCACTTGAGACAAATGTCCTAGAGTTAAGAATAAATCTGAAAATATAAAACTAAAACTAGGAACCAGTAAGAAGATAGCTAACAACTCTCAACTCACCTTAGAAGAAAATGTGGGTAAACTAAAAGATGAGTTGTATAGGAAGGATGAACAGATAAGAATGTTGAAGGAGGAACTTGGTGAGGTCAAGCATGAACTAGACAGAACTTGTAAATGGAACAGATCCTTCGATGCTTTGACATGGCTACAGGAACATCATAGTAGCAATAAGAGAGGACTTGGCTTTAGGAATCAGCTGCCTAAATGGGATCCTAAAAGCAAGTACCTCAACCTTACTGAGAACAAAATTTGTACCCACTGTGGTAAGACTAGTCAGTACAAAAGTGAATGCAATTAAAAAGAGAAGGCTAGTCAAAAGAATAAAAGCTTTGTTCGAGGGAAGAAGTGGTTATCGAATTGGGCTAAAAAGACTTTAATTCACCCTTTTGCTTATAGAAAGGGACCCAAACTAGTTTGGATTCCTAAGAATAACCCCTGATTTTCCTTTGTAGGTTCAAGTGAAAGGAAGTAGCCAAATATGGTACATGGATAGTGGCTGCTCAAAACACATGACCGATAACAAGGACCAGTTCCTTTCACTTGAGGACCTCAAAGGAGGAAATTTCTTGGAAATGGAAAGAAATGTGAAATCATTGAGGTTGGTAAGGTAGGTAAGGATGACACTCGTTCCATTGAGAATGTCTCCTAATAGATGGCTTGAAATATAGCCTAATCAGTGTGTCACAACTGTGTGACAGAGGTAACTTGGTAGCATTCACCTCTACAAAATATTTTGTAATAAATTTATCACTGACAAGATTATTTTGCAGGGAAAAAAAGTGAAAAATATATACATCATAGATTTGTCCATACTTTCAGAAAATGAATTAACATGCTTAAGTGTGCTTGACAATGATCCCCTTCTTTGGTATAAGAGACTTGGACATGCAAGTCTGAGTCAACTTAACAAACTAGTCTCCAAGGACTTAGTGATAGGTCTGCCTAACATTAAGTTCACGGAAGATAAAGTCTGTGATACTTGTGCAAGGGGGAAGCAGGTAAGATCCTCTTTCAAAAGCAAGAAAGTGGTAAGTACCACCAGATCGATGAAACTGGTCCATATAGATCTCTGTGGTCCTATGAGAACCTTAAGCAGAGGTGGTAAGAGATATGTAATGGTGCTTGTTGATGACTATTCTAGATTTATCTGGACATTGTTTCTAACATCTAAAGATGAGTACTTCGACATGTTTACTTCCTTTGTTAGAAAAATTCAAAAACAATTAGGAAATCAACTGGAATCAATTAGGTCCGATCATAACACTGAATTTGAAAATGCTAAATTTGCTGAATTTTGTGATGAGCATGGCATAGATCACAACTTTTCTGCTCCTAGAACTCCACAACAAAATGGAGTAGTTGAAAGAAAGAATAGGACACTTGAAGATATGGCTAGGACTATGCTTCTTTCTAGTAATCTACCTCATAGCTTCCGGGCAGAAGCCATTAATACTGCATGCTATATCATAAACAGGTGCATGACTAGACCACTTGTAGAGAAGACTCTCTATGAGTTACTTAAAGGGAGAAAGCCTAATATAACCCATCTTAGGGCTTTTGGTTGCAAGTGCTTTGTGCACAACAATGGTAAAGACTCCCTAGGTAAGTTTGATCCCAGGAGTGATGATGGAGTATTCTTGGGATATTCTTCACATAGTAAGGCTTATAGAGTATATAACAAAAGAACATGTGTGTTGAAGAAAGTGTGCATGTAGTTTTTGATGAAACTAACATTTTTTCTAAAAGACAGGAACAAGAGGATTAAAAAATTGGGTTGGTCAGAAACTCAGCCCAAACTGGAGCAATACTGGATGAAGGAACAGGCGATGGAACAGGTTCATCTTTTTCGGGCAACATGACAAGGGGAACTGAACAACAAAATAATTTCCAAACCTCATTGGAACATGTAACTGATCCTGTTCCACATCATCAAGGCACTGAAGGAACTTCAATGAGTAACCAGTTGGTTCTGAAACCATACAGATATCAAAGTTCTCACCCTATTGAGAACATTATCACCGATCCAACCTCTAGAATCAAAACCAGATCATCTTTGAAAAAAATTTGTGCTTTCGATGCTTTTCTATCTCTTATTGAACCTAAAAATGTTGTTGAGGCTTTGCAGGATGCAGATTGGGCAAATGCAATGCAAGATGAACTCAACCAATTTGAAAGAAGCCAAGTTTGGCATCTAGTACCAAGACCTTTGGATAGATCAGTAATTAGCACAAAATAGGTCTTCAAAAACAAACTTGATGAAGATGGAACAGTTACAAGAAACAAGGCACGACTTGTGGTTCAAGGATACAGTCAGGAGGAAAGCATAGACTATGTTCTGTGATAACACCAGTGCTATAAGTATGACGAAGAACCCCGTTCATCATAAAAGGACTAAGCACATAGATGTTAGACATCATTTTTAAGGGATAATTATGAGAAAGGATTGATCTCTAGTGAATTTTGTGCTACTGATAAACAGATTGCTGACATCTTTACAAAAGCACTAAGTAGAGAGCATTTTGAAAGGACCAGGTTAGAGTTAGGGATGATTAAGATCACCTAATTGAACCAGTTCATGATGTACATAAAAAATAAATGAAAAAAATATTGCTAGAAATTCTGAAATTTGTGTAAATAATCAGCTTAATCGTTGCTCAGTCTCATGCTGTAAATAGCATACTCTATTGCCATGTTTTGAAATGACTCATTGGTTACTAATGATGTTTTTCTTATTGTTGAAAGTTTAGGCTTGATCAAGAGGTAGCTTAAATGATGAACCTGGTTCATCTGAAAGGTAAGGTATGTGTTCTCTACCATACACATTTTGAAATTTTAACAGTTATTTATGAGCAAAACTCTACCTAAAACTAGATCTTTTCAAAATCTAGTCTTTATCCTAATTTTGAACCAGTTCCGTCACCTCTTAGAATCCCATCAAATTAAAAGCCTAGAAAGTAGGGGAGCCGTAACAGTCATCTCTAACTGACACTTACAGAAGTGATTAGACTTCTTTTTGACCCAAAATACTCTCGTTATATATTAGTTACATGTCCCTTTTAGAACCCCATCATCATCACTTCTCTAAGTCATCATTCACTAAGCCATAACCGTCGAAACCCTTCCATCTCTCTGCTCCAAAACCTTGATTCTAACCCTTCCTTCTTCCTCAACTCAAAATCTTCTTCTTCTTCCAACTTAAATAAAAAATGACTAATCCTTCGGAAAACCCTGGTTCTCCACCACCTGTTACTCCATTCTCGACCTCTTCCATAACTCCACCACCTAGTCCTACTCAATTTCAACCCAGTTCCGCTATTCCTCAATCTAGCCCTAGTCCAGAACCCATAAAAAGATGGGTTAAAATGCTCGCCAGGAAAACAGTGGCTACAGGTTCTCTCGCCAGAAAATTGAATACCAAATTACAAGCTAGTCAGGTTCAAGAATCAGACAATTCCAGTGATTCGTTCAAATCAGCTACCGAGGAAGCAGCAGGATCATCTGATTCTGAACAGGTATCATCTGTACCAAAAATTGCCTCTGAGAATGTGTCTGAAATAGCGGAGAACTTAGAAAACAGGTTTGTGCTGGTTGGGTCTGTGAAAAATGTGTATTTGCTAGAAGTAAGACGAAGAAGTCGTAAAAATAAAATTGGGGAAGAAATAGAGAAAGAGGGAAGTCGGAGTGAATCAAGGGGAACAGGGGAAGAAACTACTATATTGTCTATTGGTGGTACTGAAACAGTAGCATTAGAAGAGGGAGCCAAGGAGTCAGGGGGAAATAAATCAAGTGAAGCAGCTGAGGTATTAGTAAATCTAGGAAAATCTACAAATTAACCTGGTTCATCCATTGAGGAGACATTGGAAGATCTTATGAAGAAGTTAGGAGAGAGTTATAAACCGAAGAAGAAAAAGACTCCAAAGACTAAGGGGTTTGAAACTGCAGGAGCAAGTAAGAAGAGAAAAGTCACTCCATATGTTGGTTCTGAAACTCCTCTTCCAAGAGGAAGAACCACAAGAAGTGAACTTAGGTAGAGTGAGGAGGAGTTACGAAAGGCTTTGAAGGAAAGTAAGAGAAAGAGAGCTGAAAAGGGAAAGGAGAAAATTGCTGAGCTTGTAGAGGCTGTGGAGATTAAGGAGATGGACCTGGTCCATCAAGATGATCAAAGGGCAGAAGTTGAGGTGCAGACCCCCAAACTAAAGAAAGCCAAGACTTCTTCAAAGAAGTCTGCATCTGTGTCTGCTACACCCCCAATTATAGCCAAGAGAACTAGGTCGACAGTAAAGTCAAAGAAAGTTCAAATTGATGAAGAGGAAGATTGAAGTGCTGATGAAGAAGATGAGACTGCTGGAGAGAAGGACAATTTGAATAAGTTTAGGAAGCGCACCATTTTGAAGGGAGATTGCTGAAAGATTTGGAGGAATCTGGAATGGTCTATCTGATGGATAAGCTGGAGGTGCAGGGCTGGAAGGACATGGTCCTTCAACTAGATGGGAGGTTGGCCAGAAGTTAGATAGTCGAGTTCATGGCCAATGCTGCAGTCAAGGACGGTAGGGTCTCTAGCCAAGTGAAGGGGACCAAAATTTCATTTGATGCCATAGAATTGGGAGAAGTGCTTAGAATCCCGTCTGAAGGATATGATGATTACACCAGGCAGAGATGGCCCAAATTAGATGATCTTCCCACTGATTTAAAAATCACCAGAAGGTTCTGTGATAATGAAGAAGAGGTTGAACCAAGGGTGGTCTACAAAAGTGAAATGAAGCCTCCTCACAATGTGGTGTTTGAGTTCATAAACAAGTGTGTACTGCCAAGGCAGAAGAGAAGGCACATAGCAGATTACATGGACTTAGTTCTCATGGAGTGCCTCGACAGTGGAAAGCAGATCAACTGGCCTTACTTCATTATCCAACTCCTGGACAGGGTGGTAAACGGTTCAAAGGCTCATGCCATTCCTTATGGCTTCATCCTCACAACTGTACTTGCTCACTATAAGGTGCCTCTGAAGAAGGCAGAAATGGCTACAGTCAAGGACCACTTTGAAAAAAACACTCTTCTGGCCTGCGACTATGCTGTCAATGTTCCTGAAAATGAACCTGGTTCATCCAGGAAGACTCTTGTGAATAGCAAAGTCAGAGCACTTGTGCAAGAGGGTGGGGCTAAGGATTTAGAAATTCTTAGGCTGAAGAATCACCTGGTTGAGGTTGAACATGAGAGGGATGCTCTCAGAACTGAGCTTGTCAAAGAAAAGGAGAAGAATGAGGGGATTATTAATGATATGCTATCTCTTCTCCAAGCTAAAAATCCAGCCTCCACCCCTTCCCAGCCTTAGTAGTCCAGCCTGTCTTCGACTTTCAGTGACCCAGATTAGGGATTTTTTTTGTTTCTCTTGCTCATGATGATAACTGTTTTTATTTCTTCTTGTGGACTGTGGTTGAGCTATGCCTCTATCAATGAATTCTGCTGCTTTTGCTCTTAATCTTGTTTCAATTTCTTTGAAAGATTGCATTCTTGGTTTACTATTGATAATTAATCCATGATTACACTTGCAGTTGCCCTAGTGGCCATGAGTGCTTCTTAAAAAATCTGGAACTTTCACAAATTTTGCATCTTTCTGATGATGCCAAAAGGGGGAAAATGGTTATGTGACTATTCTGAACATGTGATATTTATAACCTCATGAACCCGGTTCTTTATGATAAATGCTTAACAATCCAAAAAGTGTCAATGTTGGATTAAGTTGATCACAGGCCTAAGCACAGAGTTTGTCATCATCAAAAAGGGAGAATTTGTTGGCCCAAGAAACTGAATGACTTTGAAGATTGACAAAGAAATTAAAATTTCAACCAGGTCCATCACTGGAGACATAGACATGTAGAGTTAAAGGCACGTGAGGTGAACATGCACGAAATAAACGAAATCTGCAAATTAAAGAGATATCTCTTGATCGAAAAGATTGCAAAATGATAAGGAGAAGGAATCCTTATTCAGTAAGAACAGAATCAAGATAAGGAAGGATTTAAAAAGTTGAGATTAACTAGAACTCTTCCACCAAGGAAGAGTAGTATCAGAATTCTAGTAAATCTCTGGTTCGCTAATCCTATATATTGTTCAGAGTTTTTATTGTACAGGTACGCACAAAATCATAAGCAAAGCAAGAATTGAGAAAAAAATTAGCAAGGCACTTTTGCAAGCAGTTCGTGTGAGATTCAAGTGTGCGACTCTGAAGCTACTTGGACCGACTAAAAGAACCAATTCCAACTGTTGTCTTTTAGTCTAGTCTACTTGTAGTAGGGATTTCGATTTGTACCTTTCAGCTTTATTTAGAAGCACTTGTAATAGGTACTGAGTTTTCAAGTTATAGCTAACTTGGAGTTGTCGCATATATCGAGAGGCTAGTTTTCCACAAAGGGAGTAGAGTTAATCCTACGTTTACAAAGAGTTTTGTAAATGCAGTTTTTGGCTCATTGATTTTAGTGGAGAGTTTGGGAAAATCCTACTGGAAAGTAGGTCGTTGTTTTTTCACCTTTTGAGCAAGGTGTTTTCTACTAAACTCCTTGTGTTCTTTATTTTCTGTATTTTTCATTCCGCAAACAGTATAGGTTGGAACACATAGAAGAACCTGGTCCTTCTATAACTAGTGCACGTGAAAATCAGACACCACACAAATCACCCCCCTATTATGTGGTATTGACGTTTAGGTAAACCAAATCATGATGAATATCAAAAAGGGGGACTAAATGGTCACAACTATTTCACTAAAAATCTGGCAGCAGCTCTGCCTGGTATTTCAGCCCTCTTTTGACATAGTAGACAGCAGAACTGATTATTTTAGTCTTCATAATAATTGTAGATCTATGTCTTATCTTTATACATAATTTTGAAGCACTACAATCTGAGTTTTCTAGAAAAAGTTACTCTCAAAATACTAACTGCTGCCCAGTTGAAAAACGGGATTAAATCTCTTACTTTCAAAATCTCAAATTCTCTAACAACAAACTTTATAATTTCACCAAAATAAATATTGAACAAGAAGCTTACCACAAGTTTGAGAGAGTTTCTCCACAAATCTAAACCTAGGGTTTCAAATAAGCTTAACCAATTTTGATTCTTGAAGATAACATTCCAACACATATTCAAAAGATAATGACTAAAATTTTTATGTAAACAAATGTGATGTTGATAATAGTGGGAGAATGGAACTTGTGTGGATTGAGAGTTCTATAGAACAAAGAAGAAGAAAATATCTTATGAGAGAGAGAAAGAGATTTTGCTAATATAAAAGATTTATCTCTCAAATGGGTAGAAGCTAGATATTAATCTTTTATCAAATGGATCAAAATAGATTTAAGGGATCCAATAGGATATACTAAGTCTTTTTTTTATTACTCCCCCACCCCCTCCTCCATCCACCCACCCCCTTTTTTTTTTTAATCAAATAAAGTAGAAAAATTAAATTTAAGAAAAGTGATAAAACATTAGCAATAAAAATAAGATCACCTAAATACACATAATTTATTTATAAAATTCAGAGTGTTACATAATACTTCAAATTTAACATAAGGATAGTTAAGTAATTGGCCCCCAAAAAAAGAACAACTAAAAAAAGAGAAATAATGGAACAAAAAGGCCGAAGCCCACCGGAAACAATCTGGCAAATTGAAAGGCGTTTAGGGGAGGGAACGAAGCCAAAAGCTTCGGGAAAAGAAAACAAACAGAAGCATCCATCAATGTTTCAAAAGAAAGAAAAGAATGGAGCTTGCTCAACAAGGTTTTCAAGACAAAGAAATTGAAGAAGGAAAATTTCACCTCATAATTGCTACCCACGAAAGCATTCCTCGACTTAAAGGTCAAATTTTTCCTTCCTTTGATTTTGCTTGAATTTTTGGCAATTTCTTTTAATTTTGATCACGTGTTTATGAGATTACATTGGGTCTAGAAAGTTTAACACCAACAAGAAGTATTATAGGCAATAATATTATTCAAGTTCCTTCTAATTCACATGGTTAATGAGATTGAAAGGTACAATAAATAGACAATACGAATGTCCTTTAATTAAAAGATAATGAACTGGTTTGAGTTAATTATAGATATAAATTTTCATAGGTTGATTTAAATAGAAATACTAGCAACTCAAAAGTAGTTTGATTCAACTTATTTAGATATGAGAATACACATGAACAATTGGAATCTTTATTCTAAAATAGGCTATAGGAAACAAAACGAACCATATCAGATTTATATTTTCAATAGTTGAAGTATGTTGTCGAAATGCTTACTTAACCTATTTGCTTCTGTAAAACCATCAAGAGAATATATGATGTAAACTATTAATTTCTATTCCCAAAAAGTTTTCAATATACTTAGAAAAGAAGTTGAAAAAAAGAGTTTGAGATTAGAAAAAAAAATAGCAAATTTGTGATAATTTGTGAACTAGTTGAATTACTCATAGCTTGGGTAAAATAAAAATAATAATTTGGTTGGGTGTTCTAAATTAATTATGAATTAGTCTAAACATGAAAATTAACACAGAGTTATATGATGTGATTATAGATTGATTGAAGGAAGCCATACGGATTGCTCGGAGTAACGAGTTTGATATTTCGACACGAGTATTGTG
The DNA here is from genome assembly GCA_005239505.1 of Nicotiana paniculata. Taxonomy (NCBI): domain Eukaryota; kingdom Viridiplantae; phylum Streptophyta; class Magnoliopsida; order Solanales; family Solanaceae; genus Nicotiana; species Nicotiana paniculata. The sequence goes on along the minus strand of ML347186.1, from coordinate 8,132 downwards.
AGTAGTAATCTTACTGTAATTTGTGTTTTCATAACCAGCATGGTTTATGCGTTATTTTGAAAATAAAATGTGTTATCAAATACTTGAAATTGCATGTGGGATAAGTCCTTTACTTGATATGGCATTGGATAGTTTACTTGAGATTTTTACAGTTATTTAAAATGTTCTCATTATTACTAGACATGTTTTACTGTTATTTGAGATATGATTACCATTGCCGAAATTGAATTATATGATTTGTTAAGAATTGAAATGCCCCGTACTATTTTGAAAATACTTTTATGTGAATATTTACTGTTTACAAAGAAAAGTATAGTTGGGAGGAGACTTTGAAGGGTCCCGTATCTAACGGCGAGTTTGTTAGACCTGGTGCATATTGTATTTACAAATTATCGATGACCGTAATAGCCTCGCTAATGGAAAAGTAGAACTAGTATACAGTTACAGTTTCCCTCGAGTAGGGACCTATAGTTATACTTGACTCCTTTTACGAAGAGGTCCACACAATGATACTGATTTCATGATCCTTTCTTGAAAACCTCCCAAACATAAAGATTTGCTATGAGATTGTGCTTACTGAGTTTATTACTGAATTGATAAATTAATTTCTATTACAGGAAACACATGATGAGACTAATTATTGTTTATTATTTCTGAAAGAGAATTCTTATGATTTCTGTATAATATACTAGCATTTTTTCTGACTTGTCCCCAATTAAAAATAGTTGTGGCTATACTCACTGAGAAGCGACTCACTCCGCGCTATGTTTTTATAGAGGCAGCAGTAGGCACATGCGAGGATTCCGTTAATTAGAGTACAGAGTTGGTAGTTCCTGGTGAACCCCAGCATTTATTTGCGTCGGCAAGGATTGTTATTTATTTGTTATAGTATCTTTCTTGAAATTCTCAGTCACTCCATAGTCATTTTTATGAATATCATGAGTATTCTTTATTGATATAGACTTGTGACTCGTATTAGACTTTCCTATCGTATTTTTGGAGATGGAGTTAGTATTATTGTGTTGGGACTACTTCGTTGATGAGGATTTGTAACTTGTTTTGGTGGATTTTGGTTGGTTGTGTTGGTAATTTCTAAGACAAGTTTATTTTTGAATAGTCCTAAAATAGAAAAAATTCTGTCCGATTTTCTATAAAATACCGTGAGACTCACTTGGGAGCACTTGCTCTTAAGCGCCGGTCATGATCCTAAAATTGGATCGTGACAATACCTTAGCCTCATTATTTTTTGGTCATATAATAAGGGAGCGACATCATCACAATGTTTCATGTGATGCCATCTTAATGCTCTAAATAGAAGCTATAATTATAGGTAAATTTAGCTAAAGGTTGAGAATCATCCTAACTACCTCCAAGAGCAAATATTCAAGCTCTCAACATGTCTTCCGAGATTTTTGCAGTACCCTCAAATTGCCATTGTGACTACGGATGAAAAGTAATACTAAGATCTACTCGTGTATCCAATACTTCATGAAAAGATTTCCAAAAGTGTAAGATGAAATGTGATCCTCTCCACTGATGATGGACACGGGAATCTCGTGAATTTAGAAATTTCTTTCATTTATATTTACGCATATCTCACCCCACAGTATGTAGTTTTGATCAACAAGAAGTGCGCCGATTTTGAAGCCGATCTACAATTACCCACATAGTGTCGTAATATATAAGCATTCAAGGTAGCCCAGTCACAAAATACAGGGTAACTCTTTCCCGGTTATACTCTGGAATCTCTAGTTTTTGTAGTAGGCCTGAGAGTCATTGATGTTCAACCTTGTCCTGCTGACAAGTTAAATAACTAGAAATAAAGTTAGTAATTTTTTTCTTTCCCACCAATACAATTTCTTCAGGTTATGGTGCATATTCGTGTTCTGAAGTCTTGGCCTTCATCAAGAGTCTATAACACGTATCAATCCATCTATATTTGCTATATATAATCCATTACCTAGTTGAAAAGATTAAAAAAAAAAACCTCACTGCCAGGAGTCATATCCTTGAGTTTATCAGCTAGGACGTCATATAAGTATTTGCATAATCGCTCATCCTCATATTCACTAGACTTTATGCACTCTATGTAAGCACGTGATTTTTACTCACCATATCATCCTATAAAAATCTCAACAAATTAATAGATTTTTATGAATTTCGGTTGATTTTTAGTGATTAATCGTGAATTGTTTGCATTTGCATATTCATAATTCATATTTTAAAATTATTAAAATCGCATCACTATTATCGAAGAATTATGAACTTATAATTTGTGATTAATTTTAATTTTAATAATAGACGGATAATGGTTATTTGATGTAATATAAGTTTTAGCAACTAACTACCAAAATTGATCATTTTTATCCAATAAACTACAGACTTAATTAGGAGTATGGAACTAATTTTTTTATTCCTAATTAGTTTGTAATTAGACAAAATAAAGACAAAAATTAATTGCTATATTTAGAGTTTAATTATTTGGGTTTTAATTAGATTAGTTAAACTTAAAAACCAGATTGGGCCAACATAACCCAAGCCCAAACATGATCTGTACACCACCCCATTTGCCCAGCCCAAGGTTTATCCGACCTGGCCCCACAGTAACCAAAATGACCCCGCTTTTTCCTAGAGCCATCCCAGCCGTTGATCAAAATCAATCGAATGACTAGGAACCTTACACCCCTGGATTATAAAAATGTTCCAAAGCCCCCCTATCCCCCATTAACTAAAGTGTAATACCCCCCCCCCATCTGCCGCCCTAGCTCCGCCGATCAAAAATCGCCTCCGGCGGCGGAGCTTCTCCAATCAACCCCAAATTTTAACCAGACGATCCCCACGACCTCCTCAACCCCGTCCCACTATCAATTTCACCAAACACTCATTCAATCTCCTCCAATTTCAACTTTGAAGAAAATCGAAACCCTAGTTCTCTCCCACGAGTTGATTCGAAGACTTTTAATGGCTCTAACCTACACGGATCGATAGCTCTCAACGAGGGCTATTGATTTCTGTGGGTTTGGGTCATTTTCAAACCCCGTCGAAGTTTGGCCAAGGTCCGGCGGCCTCTCATTTTCCGGCCAAACCCTCCAACGGGTATTCTTCCTTTTCCCTTACTATTTTACGTGTTGTTAAAACCAAAATTGCATGTTAATCACTTCTTTTAGGTTATTTCAGTTTAAGTAATTTCTTTTCTTCTTTCTTTCTTTCTGATTTCTTCTTCTATTGCTGCCTCTAACTGTTTATTAATTTTAAGATTAGATTCTTTGCCTTCATGTTATTAGTTGTTTCTGTTGGTATGTGCTTGGATTAGCCAAATCCGCTTAGATGATTGGAATAATGCAAATTAGGTCTTAAATAAGTTTAAACAAAAACCATTTCATGTATCCCTGTGTTTATTACTCTTTTCCCTATTCTCATAGTTTTCTCCTCATGAGACAGAATCCTGTGTGTTGGTTTAGGATTACTGTTCTAGTTCGTTTTGTGTGATTTACTTTTGTTTCTGTTAAATCTCAAGTTAACAGCATGCCTTAGTCATTCTAAAAGCTTAGTAATATGAATTCCTTGTAATCCTGTCCATGATCCCTCTCTATGTGTTTTTCTAGTTCATTAATAGTTGTCCTTCCTAGTTCATTGATAGTTGTCCAGAATACTGATAGTCATATGGTTAGGAGTTTTATTTCCTTAAGTCATATGTCTGTTCATAATTTGAAATGTCAAAGTAAAGGTTTCTGGTCTTGAGTTTCTTGTTATTGATTTTCGTTAGTTAATTTCTAATAAGGTTCGTTGTTTGATTGATTATATGCCTAATTGTGTGATTAGTTGAGGTTAATGAGATGGGATTTCCTAAATTGTCCCTGCTTAGGTATCTAGTCAACTAGGTCTTAAACATTTAACTGAAACAAATCATTAACCTAAGTTCAAGGATTGAATTGACTAACCTAAGTTTAAGTAATCGAGTTAATTAGTTCCAATTAAGTCAGTTTAGGCTAAAAATACCTATTCGTTCCAGCTAGGTTTTAACTAATCAAAGTTTAAATAATAACCCAAGTGAGTTTAACCTTGATTACCCAATGGAAAATTCAAAGACTCCAAGGGGTACATTAGGTAACTCAGTTTAGGAAATCAGATTTTTAAGGTTAAAAGGGTATTTTCTAAAGAAGAAGGTTCTAGAATAGGGACAGATGTCCTAAATATAAGGTTGACAGCTACCCTATGCACTATTTTGTACTATTTTCAGCTCTTGAATGAGGAATATGCCAAAGCATATCCCATCCTTGAGCTCCCTATAAATAGACTTTCTTTTGACATATTAGGGGACTGGCTTTTTGAAACTTTTTGCCTGCTGAAAATCTGGATACAGAAATTTCACATACACACACACAGTAGAAATTCTATACTGAAAGAACACTCGATTTAGGTATAGAAATATCTGAAAAAATCTAGTTTTCCTCAGTCTTGGTATTCTTGAACTTGGGTGGTAGCTGACTGGTTTTTCTGGGTTTTTAAAAGTTTATCCGGTTAAAATCTATTTTTCTTGCTGGTCTTGCTTCAATTTTTGGTTTTTCAAGCTCTCACTTTCTGGGTTTCTCTACTGCTGGTCTTGTTGCCTGTTAGTTGCTGTGTTGATCTCCAGTTTTTAGCGTCTGACCTTTATTTTGTCAAATTTTCTGCTGTTTTACTCTTAAAAAGGTATGTATTAACTCTTCTTGTTCTCAATGAAATGCTGGATTGGAATTCTCTTCTTTTACTCATTGCTTAAGCTAGCTGTTCTTGATAAATAAGGATGTTTCTTCTACTGTACGTAAATGTGGTTTTATAGATGTTTGTTAGCATGATAATGAACCTGTGAGTGTGACAAATACTATTTTGATATCGGTATTTTTTTGGTTGGTATATGTTGTTTAATGACTTTGTAGTAAATATTCATATTTCCGAATAATAGAACAAGCTGCACTAGGATGATTGAATCTGGCCTTTTCTATGGTCAGATTATTTCCCTAAGAATGCACAAAATATGCTTTCAATTGAATCTCTTTGGTCAATAAAGAATTCAACAAGCAAGTCTCCAGATAGGTTAGTGTTAGCACTAGGGTGGATGAGTTTGACTTGTTAAGAGTCAAATTCACCCCATAGTAGTGCATAAACACTAGGTGGCTGAAGTTTACCCCTCAAAAAGGGTATAAAGTATGTAGTTAAGAAGGACACTAGGGTGAGAAATTTGAACCCTTGAGTGGTCAAATTCATGCCCTAAAAATTTCTATATAATCAAAGTACCATATAGTTTAGAATTATGTAAATATTAGCACTAAGGTAGATGAACTTGACTCTTTGATAGTCAAATTCGTCCCATAACAATGCATAAACAGTTATTTAACTTGCTGAAATTGTCCTTTCAAAGGATGTAAGTGGATAATAAAAGGCTCACTAGAGGAAAGAATCTGGAATCCTTCATTATGATAAGATTTATCCTCTTAAAATACCTAAATAATCAAGTTAAGGAACTAATATGGACTGAAGGTCCCAAGTGTGAAAATGACAAGTCCGGAGGTGAGTTGATCCTTTCATGATCATATTCACCCTGAGAAAGTGCATAAATAATTCTGCCAGGTAATATGGTTTGAACACAAGCACTATCAGAATCAAAACTGACCTTTCCATGGTCCGTTTGGTTTTGGTAGTTGCACAATACTCAATCAACTGGGCGTGTTTACAGATTACAAAGGAAGGCACAAGTATATGGCCTTAAGGGAATTCAAGTTACGCAAATTAGTTAAAAATTTCTTTTTTTAGCTTTCCATTTTTCTTTAAAGTGTATTTTGATGGAAATAGTTTATATTCATTTTCAAAATCATGTAATTAAAGACTAGACTATATACATTTGAATTCTGCTTTGTATTCATATTGGGTTTTGTTTTTTTCTTTTTCTTTTTTTTTAAAAAAAGGGGCTGTTTTTAGTAAATTTATAATCCACCTTCCTGTCTCCAAAATAGCATGACAACAGTAGGAAATTGAGTAAATATTTAAGCTAGCATATATAGGATTTTATAAACATTTGCTGCTTTGAAAAATGGCTATCACGATTTTAGTTATCATTAATATAAGATAGAGTTAATTACACCCAGTTCATTTTTCACCTAGTAAACTTTCTGAAATCAACGTATGTAACATATTCTTTACAAATGAATTGCAATTCTGGTGATGCGTGCTCATGTTCAAACTGGTAAAAGAAACTATAGATTAGTTCTAGACTACAAACTCAAACGCCTAGTGTTCATTTTTGACAACCTGCATCCTTGAAAGTCTTGTGATTTACTTGTGCTCAATTTGGAAAATCTTTGGATGCATATGAGTGTAATTTTCCCCAAACAATGACAACTGAAAATAACACTAAAAATGCAGATTCTGACTATCGTTGTTAAGTACAAACGTTCCTGTTATGCTTATCCCTATTAATGTTAGTTCGAACAATACATATCCTTTCCTGTTAACTAGACACAATTAGGATTGGCCAAAAGAGTTGAAACAATTTGGGGCTAAAATATGACCATAGTCCAAAACATGTTATCTTTAGGCTATTGAACATCATTTTAGGCAATCCTTAGGCAGAATGAATACCTTTACTTTGAAATTTGAAAAAAATCGATCATTACCTCAAAATTACCTTAAATTACACTCGGGAGTGGCAACTCATGCCCCCGACCCTCAACTCCAAACAATTAATAAAAATGCACATAGAAACCACAGGTGCATTTCATGTGACGTGTTGTTGTGTGCTCAAAAACAACAAGTGCACACTATCGTAACTTGTTAAGATAAATCCATAAACATCCTAATTGATCTTAAAACCAAAAATGCTCCTTCAAATAGAAAACATAAAGAATAATCAAACATCGCCTCAAATAGGCACTATAAAACCGTCACGACCATAGTCTTGACTACGTAATCTACATTCGGGTGTGACAACTCATGTACCCGACTTCAACTTAAAACAATAATAAAAATCACACGTTGTAACTGCGGGTGCATTTCATGTGGCGCAGTTATAATGTGGTAAAAAACAAACAAGTGCACGCCATCGTGACTTGTTTCAAAATAATTCCATAAATATTAAAAAGCGACTAAAAAGTGAAAAAGGATAAACTGCACAATAGGCTAATATGTAAATAATCAGATAATTTAGGCCAAATATTAATAGTTAAGCGACCGTGCTAGAACCACGGAACTCGGGAAAACACCTTCTCCCGGGTTAACAGAATTCCTTACTCGGATTTCTGGTCGCAGACATTTTAAACAGAGTCAAAATTTCCTCGGTTTGGGATTTCAATAAATAAATGGTGTCCCGGAACACCGTTAAAAAATTCGGGTGGCGACTCTGAAATAATAAATAAATCCCAAAGCCGAATAATGTCACTTTAATTGGAAAAACTCCCTTATTACCCCTTCATTAATTAGGGGGTGAAAAAAGGAGGTGTGACAGCCCTGGCGACTCTGCTGGGGAGGAACCCAGAATCTCTGGTTTAGGGTTCAGAATTCGAGCTTAGAATAACTGTTATGTTTTGGCTTTCCTTGTCTTATTTTAAGTGTTTAAACCTGACGTGCTAATTGCCATATTTAACGTTTTGATATTTATCTAAATTGCATATAAACTATGTCGAACCCCTTCTTCTCTCTGAGTTTTCTAAATCATCTGGGAAGTGTGCACTTCGTGTGACTTCTTTTCTGTTAAAGTCATATCCAAATTTTAGAACGAAGTACGGACAAGTTGCAAAGACGGTGAAGCTTCTGTATTCCTGGTACGCTGCCCCGACCTTGGCTCGAGCTGTCCGCTCGGGTAAGCCTGGTCTAGAACAAAACCCCAGGATTCAAACCTAGAATAACAAAACCTCATGTCGGATCCCTAGTAGGAACGCTTATTTGCATCACGTGCATTTAACTTAGGGGATTCAGCACAGGGGTTGGGTTCGTCTAGGATAGGTTTACCCGAAATAAAAGACTATCCTGATGCATCTTACCTGCTACGTGTGCATTTATTTGTTTCGGCTTGTGTGTTGACCGGCTAAAAAAAAAATATCAGCTTTAGAATGGGAATTACAATATATAGAAGGTGAAATATTTTTAGAAAACCAAAG
>ML347183.1:0-37142 GCA_005239505.1 Nicotiana paniculata | reverse complement strand
CTAAGCCATAGCAGTTTAGCTAGCTAGTTGTCCTCACGGTGGTTGTTTGAAATTAATCCCGTGTTACTGGAAGTATTTGATCAAGCTTCATGATGGTAAAAGATAAGAAAAACAATTACTCATTTCATTGATTGTATAAGACAATTAATGTCTAATTAATTCTGATTAGCGTTATCTCTAGACTCTAATTATCTTAGTTTGTATTTGTGATACTTATGCTTTTCTTCAATTTTTTTCCTTAAAAGTTTATATAGTTGAGCTAACTTTTTCTATTTAGTATGTTGGAGAATTTTCTGTTGTTTTTGTGCTTTGTCTGATGAGGACTGTCGCAGGTGGATGGTTCTTTTCATACACCAGAGTGGCATGCTGCTCGTTTGGCAAGCCTTAAAACTTCTCATACAGTTACCTGGGAAGAGTTCAAAAAGAAACAGAAGGTAACATACTCAGCCACCTTGATGGTCATAGGAGAGTGTACATATTCTTGGTTTGTAGTTTGCAGGTTTTGCTTACTTGGACTGCATGGCTTCAAATTTGATCAGTTTGTTGCTATCTGAGGCTAGGGAGAGAATAGAAAGAAAATGTTGGGTTGATGTATTAGGTTGTTACATCGAAGTACAGTTATATAAGAAAATATGGTTAGATTTGTTTAATAAACACCATTATGATTGTCTTAAATGAAACTATGAAAGTAAACATACCTACATGTAGGTACAGTGAGAACACTTAAGAAGTGAACCTTGAAGAAAGATACGAAAAGAGGAACTAAGTATTCTTGGTTATGGTATATTAGTGCTGGATATTTTTTGCAGACACCACTAGCCTACATACTGATTAACATCTCCAATACGCAGAATGTGTCTAGATGGCCTTGTTTTAATCACTATGTTGTTTTGTACAACTAGCAAGTACTTGCATGAACAATTGCAGGTTGAATATTTTTAGCTGTTACTAATTAGCTGGTTATTGGAGAACTTCTGCATTTTGTGGATGACTACTAGTATTATTTTCTTATAGAAAAAAAAAGATTATTTCTATTGTTTCCTGATAACATAGCTGTTCTTTTTTACTCTCTGTGCCTTATTCTGGAGATGCATAATACTAATGATACTCTTTTAGGAAGAAGAAATGAGAAAAGGCGAGCTAGAAGCAGACAAAGATAAAATGATGAGGGAATACAGAGCTCAGCTAGATGCTGAAAGGGCCATCAAACTCTCTCAGGGGAGGAACCATTCCAGCAGTAAGCACAGCCGTAAAAAGGGTAAAGTGTCCTGAAATTGCAGAATGGGACAATTTCTAGTTCTTTTAGTTATAGTTATATCTTTAGTGTGTTAAATTTCTAATGACTTAATCTGTTCTTCCTTGACGGTTGAATTCATTGTTGCAGATAAGATGGACAAAGATACAAAGAAATACAAAAGCAAAAAGAGAAAGGTGAAGATTTTGTTCAATCTAGACCTCTTTCCTTTGCTTGTTAGAACGAAAAGTTGCCGATAATCTTACTTAGGTTGAGCATGGTTGTCTTTTTATTCCATGAAATAAACACGTTTAAAGATCTTTTAGTGCTGTGGTTTTTCTGCTACCTGAATCATCTTGCTTGATACCATATCATTTGCATTGCATTTAGACGAAACCAAATGTTATTTTTTGGGTTAGAATTTATTCTATAATTATTCAAATAGAGAAAAATTTATGTAACTGAAAACAGCGACACCCCTACTTAAAAGGTGAAAATACCCATTTGTATCTTCCGTGAGAAATTGGTTGATCTAATTTTTGGTCGATTAGGGGTTTCGCTGGTCTTAGAAACTTCGAATCAGATTCTCCAATAAAGGGTTTGTGGATGGCGGCATTGGTGCTTGGGGTCTTGTACTTCCATATCATGGCCAGGTCCTCCTGCCAGTTTTGAGCTTCCTAGTAGCAACCTTTTGATTTTCTCTAAGACATCTAACTTAACTATGCTGTAGTCGATGATAACAAAAAGAGGAAATTTTTAGTTTCAGGTGAGATAAAGATTGTCTGCGGTTCTCATTGCTTTCACTTGCTGCTGAATGAATCCTTGATCATTAGACTTATTGATGAGATTTAAAGGACTTTTGAGGTCTGTCTATTATATCTTAACCTGAGCTGTGTGTGCATGTTATAAGAAAATTCAATATAGCACGCTTATGCTTACAATTTCTACCTATATATGGTAAGATGAAATTTCAAATGATAGATTGAATCTGAATTGGTTCAATTTGACAAGAGAGAGTTACTTCCACGGTTGAGCCCCTCCTCTTCCAACCAAAACATTGAGAGTTCGAGTAAATACAGGGGAAGAGGGAAAACGACATTAAATACCTTGGGAGGGGGTTTACCAAATCAATCGGAAAAATGATTTAGTCCTGATTCTTGATTGTCATTTCTCACGTCTTAAAGTAACTGACTATGTTGTAGGAACAAAACATTGCTCCCTAGGGTTAGTTCAAGTGGCAAAGGTTGAGGGTCTTGTGACATAGAACCAGCCCTGTGCCATGCAAACTAAGCCTGGTGTTAGAATAGTTATGTGAATATATGTAATTAGTCCTAGTCCCTTATGTAATAGGAGTAGGTTATGTGTTATGCATACGTATAAATAGGGCTCATTGTAACATAGAATATCAATTGATAAAATTTTCTCCCGTGCATTCTCACATGGTATCAGAGCTTTAGTGAGAAACCTATCGCTGTGCATCATTCCAGCGACTTCCGGGAAGAAAGACCTCGTCGCCGTGCAATTAGGCGACTTAGAAGGCTGTCTGTAAGCAAATCACTTTCTGTTGGTGTTGTGCAAAAACCAACACCATCACAAGACTCCTCAAGCTCCGGCGACCAAACCGCAATCAACCCCACTGGAAAACACACGTCCATGCGCCAGAAAAGAAAGAAATTTTTGGGCGAGATTGGACCCACGTGCCAGCGCGTGAGCCCTATTCCGGCCAGATTTTGCAAAAGTTCCAGTTGAACATTCGGATCGCCTAGTAATTCCGAGTCTACCCATACCTTTTTCTTTTTGTTACGATCACTTTGAGATTTTCCGGCAATTACACTGACTTCTCGGTGGCTACAGTGATTTTGTCGACGAAACTTCTTTTGGACAGATTACTTAGGAAGTTATTCCGAGTCTTTTTATTCAATTTAAATCAAAATCCGGCCATCATATTTTTCTGGCGTGAACAATGTTTTTTCCGACGCAAACAGTAATTTTCAGAATTTTTTTTTGCTTTTTCAGGCGCAATATTATAATGGCATTCGTATCAGAAGCCTTAGACTCACAATCCGTTGGATTCAATGCATTGAATCCAATCCAAATGGCTTCTTTACCGTATTATATTGAGTTCTTTCAGTACAAAGCATGTAAACATAAATCTTCAGGAATAGCCTCCGTTGTTCAAACAGATAATAGCGTGACTTGTGTCTCCCAATCTTCAACCTCTGAGTCTTGGGTCATTGATTCAGATGCATCTGATCATATTTCTGGTAACAAATCTCTTTTCACTAGTATTTCATATTCTCAATCTCTTCCAACAGTTACCGTGGCCAATGGGTCTCAAACCATGGCAACTGCAATAGGTCAAGCAAGTCCACTTCCTTCCTTACCTTTAGATTCAGTTCTTTATGTTTCCGGTAGTCCTTTTAATCTCATATCCGTTAGTCGCTTAGCCAAATCACTTAAAAGTGTTTTTTTATTTCTTAATGACCTTGTTTTTATATAGGAACGCAGTACGGGGCGGATCATTGGTACCGAACGTGAATCAGACGGACGTTATTACCTTATTCTTGCAAAATCGCATGGACTCACATCTTGTCTTCGTTCAACAACTTGTCCTGTTACTGATTCACCAGATTTATTACATTGGGACATCCCAGTTTGTCAGAACTTCAGAAAATGGTACCTGACTTATCTCACTTGTCAACTCTAGAGTGCGAGTCATGTCAGCTCGGTAAGCATACCCGCTCCCATTTCCCGCGGCGTCTTGATAATCGAGCAGAGTCACCTTTTACTTTAGTCCATTCAGATGTTTGGGGTTCTAATCGGTTCAGTTCTACATTGGGATTCCGCTACTTTGTCAGTTACATTGATAATTATTCCAGGTGCACTTGGATATTTTTGATGAAAAATGATCTGAATTGTTTTCTACTTTCCAAACCTTCCATGCCGAAATTCAAAATCAATTTGGGGTTTCTATCTGCATATTTCGTAGTTATAATGCCCTAGAGTATTTGTCTTCCCCATTTCAGCAGTTTATGAACTCCCATGGGATTATTTATCAAACATCTTGTTCGTACACATCCCAACAAAATGGGGTAGCTAAAAGAAAGAATAAACATCTTATTGAAACTGCTCGTACCCTATTCATATAATCTCATGTTCCATTGTGTTTTTGGGGGGATGCAGTTCTTACATCTTGCTATCTTATTAATCGTATGCCATCTTCAGCTAACTAGAATCAAGTTCCATTCTATGTCCAGTTCCCCCACTTACCTTTATTCTCTCTTCCACCCCGTTTTTTTGGGAGCACGTGTTTTGTTCGTAAAGTACTCCAGGAAAAGATAAGTTAGCTCCTCGTGCTCTTAAGTGCGTATTTATGGAAAACTCAAGAATGCAAAAGGGATATCAATGCTATTCTCCTGACCTCCAGAGGTATCTTATGTCTGCTGATGTTACCTTCTTTGAAACCCAATCATACTTCACAGGTCCAGGTAATCACTTAGATATTTCTGAGGTGCTACCAGTTCCGTCTTTTGGAGATTCAATCACTATCTCCCATTCATCTTCCTCTATAGCACCAGTTGCAGCTCCACCACCTATAGCTCCAGTTGCCGTGCCACCACCTAGTCTAGTTCAACCTTCTACAACTCCACCACTTCTGACTTATCATCGTCGTCCGCGCCCAGAATCAGGCCCAGCTGATTCACGTCCTGCACCTGACCTTGCTAATACTGCGGACTTGTCTCCTCTTAGTCAACCGATTGCACTACAAAAAGGTATACGGTCCACACTTAAAACACATAATCCTAATCCCCAATATGTCGGTTTAAGTTACTATGGTCTGTCATCATCCCATTGTGCATTTATATCATCTTTGTCTTCTGTTTCCATCCCTAAGTTTACAGGTGAAGCACTTTCTCATTCAGGGTGGCGATAGGCTATGATTGACGAGATGTCTGCTTTACATATGAGTGGTACTTGGGAGCTTGTTCCTCTTCCTTCGGGTAAATCGACTGTTGGTTGTCGTTGGGTGTATGCAATCAAAGTTGGTCCAGAGAGCCAGGTTGATCGACTTAAGGCTCATCTTGTTGCCAAAGGGTATACTCATATAGTTGGACTCGATTACAGTTATACTTTCTCTCTCGTGGCTAAAATAGCATCAGCCCGTCTTTTTCTATCCATGGCTGCTGTTCGCTATTGGCCTCTCTATCAGTTGGACATTAAGAATGCTTTTCTTCGGTGACCTTGAGGATGGAGTTTATATGGAGCAACCACCTGGTTTTGTTGCTCAGGGGGAGTCTAGTGGCCTTGTATGTCGGTTGCGTCGGTCCCTCTATGGTCTAAAGTAGTCTACTCGAGCCTGGTTTGGTAAGTTCAACACAATTATTCAGGAGTTTAGCATGACTCGTAGTGAAGCTGATCACTCTGTGTTATCGGCATTCTACTTCAAATCTCTATATTTATCTGGTCGTTTTTGTTGACGGTATTGTTATTACCGGCAATGATCAGGATGGTATTGGTAAGTTGAAGCAACATCTCTTTCAACACTTTCGGACTAAGGATCTGGGCAGATTAAAGTATTTTCTGGGTATTGAGGTCGCTCAGTCTAGCTCAGGTATTGTGATCTCACAACGGAAGTATGCCTTAGATATTCTTGAGGAGACGGGAATGACAGGTTGTAGACCCGTTGACACTCCGATTGATCCGAATTCTAAACTTCTGCCAGGACAGAAAGAGCCTCTTAGCAATCTTGCAAGATATAGGCGGCTTGTTGGTAAATTAAATTACCTCACAGTGACTAGACCTGACATTTCCTTTCCTGTGAGTGTTGTGGGTCAGTTTATGGATTCTCCCTGTGAGTCATTGTTATGCAGTTGTCGGCATTATTCGGTATATAAAATCAGCTCCAAACAAAGGTTTATTGTTTGAGGATCGGGGCCATGAGTAGATCGTGGATACTCAGATGCTGATTGGGTAGGATCACCTTCTGATAGACGTTCTACGTCTGGATATTGTGTCTTAGTAGGAGGAAATTTGGTGTCTTGGAAAAGCAAGAAACAAAATGTGGTTGCTCGGTCTAGTGCAGAAGTAGAATATCGAGCAATGACTATGGCAATATGTGAGCTAATTTGGATCAAACAGTTGCTCAAGGAGTTGAAATTTGGTGAGATCAGCCAGATGGGACTTGTGTGTGATAATCAAGTTGCTCTTCATATTGCGTCAAATCTAGTTTTCCATGAGAGAACTAAACACATTGAGATTGACTGTCACTTTGTTAGAGAAAAGATACCCTCGGGAGATATTGCTACAAAGTTTGTGAAGTCGAATGATCAACTTGCATATATTTTCACCAAGTCCCTCACCAGTCCTCGTATTAATTACATATGTAACAAGCTCGGTACATATGATTTATATGCACCGGCTTGAGGGGTAGTGTTAGAATAGTTATGTAAATATATGCAATAGGAGTAGGTTATGTGTTATGTATACATATAAATTGGGCTCATTGTAACATAGAATTTTAATTAATAATATTTTCTCCCGTTCATTCTCACACCTGATATTTAAGTGGAGAAGGGTAAAGGGGTCGCATCATCCCCGAGTTTCGAAGGTGGTAGTTGGTCCTCAGAGGTTGGCCCCATATGGATTTCTTGGTCATCAAGAAGAAAAACACATTGAAAGAAAGGATATGATTATAAGACAGGGTTATTAGATGATCTATGTGCTTGGAATGAAAGAAATGTCAAAAACATAAATAACCTGGAAAGATTAATATAGGGAAAATTAGCTAACATATATTTGACTTGATGATATAAGAAGTAACACATGCTAATCCTTAAAACTAACAATTGAGAGCTTCATATGTACTTCAATAAGCTTCTGAACTAGTAATTGCTTGACCAAAAATTTGAACGAACTTAATCTTTCTAGCTATCAGTTATCAATGTTCTATTCTTGGTGTCTCCGTAAAATGTTGAACATGCAGTAGCAGTTGAACTAAATGAATTTCCATGAAGAACAGCTTAGCAATTGTCAAATAGTCTGTATACTTTTATCTCCATGTTGAATATATACTAAAAATTTGTACTAAAAAGTAAAAACAAATGGAGTGCCTCCCTTGTACAATGGAAGCAAAAAAGAGAGAAGTCCCAACATTGAAACATAATACCTTTAGATGATCTTGTAGATGTTACCCACTAGATTTATCGGTCTGAAATCCTTGATACTGTTTGCCTTGTCCAATAATTGTAATTAAAGAAGAAGCATTAGTACTCTTCTCAAATTTTCTTGTAGAACGGAAATGTCTTACTGCACTCATGATTTCTTCTTTATTTATGTTCCAACTTTGATAATTGTCATTAAAGAAGAAGCATTAGTACTCTTCTCAAATTTTCTTCTAGAATGGAAGTGTCATGATATTTTCTTTATTTATGTTCCAACTTCGATAAAAGAAGTTGTAAAATCGTCAAAGCGTGTACTTTGTCCCCTGCAAATTACCCTTATATGTCCTTCTCCGTGAACTCTCTCTCTGAACACTCTCATTTCCTCCCGTATGTTGCTAAAATCCACTCCTAGTTTTGTTATCTTCTCTAGTTCTTTATACAATTGTCTGTAGAAGACCTTAATAGTAGCTCTCTTAGTTCCTCTTTTTCCTCTTACTTTATTTGTCCACCTCAATTATGTTCACAAATCTCTTCGGTTAGTGTAAGCTAATCAATGCAAAATTAATATCGCAGACACAGTCACACTTTTTTAGTCGCAACACCGTTATTTTTTTTTTTTTCTGTTTGCCAATTGTCATATTTGGTAACTCCCCCTTCACTTCTCATTTTCTCTACCCTATTGAAATCCATCTTCCTCTCTTTCATTTCTTCCTCTGAGTTCGTTCATTAGACACCTAGCGAGGAAGAGGTATGTGGATGGTCTCTGGAACTGTCTCCTCCCACTCTGTCTAGATAAGAAATTTGTCAGATCTCTGCCAATAACCCATGGAATCTCCTGCCCATCTTCTACTCTGAAACTCTCCATACACTTCCCACAGAAGATTCTGGTATTTCCCCCTTTTTAGTTGCAAGAGACCCCCCCCCCACAAATCTCTTCATTCCCACGCCCCCACACATCTTACGTGTTTCATAATTGATGAGCATTCCAAATCTTTTAGTTCCCTTACTTTTATTTTATCCTTCACCATACCTTCATTAACTGCTTCTCACCTTCGTTGCTCTATTTCAGATAAGAGTTTTATCTCTCTTTCCTCAAACCTCTCAAACTCCATCCAAAAGATTACGGACACAAGAATCTGCATCTGAACTCATGTTGATAAATTATTCCTTTCGTCTCCCTCCCTTCCAGTCTTCTTGTTCCTCCTGTCGAGCATTTTCTTGTTTCTCCGATTTGTCCCCGTCTCCCTGACTCTTCCCTTTCATTCACTCTCTTACTATCTCCATTTTGCCCTCTGCACAACATTCTGCTCTCCCACTTATTCGTTACTTGACCCATGTTTAGCTTGCAGACATTAGTACGAGAAATTAAACGCAATGTTTTATTCCACTAGATTACGATAGATAATGGAATGTCTTCTGCGCTTTAGCTTGTAGAGCTATTGTAAGTTAGACACCGCACAAACTTTTTCTTAATTACTTGTACATTTTTGGCTTAAGAATTTACAAGTTACTGTGGACTTGTCAATTTATATTTGAGGATCTGCACAATAAATTGTCTGCTTGAGTAACATCTCAATGACACATATCTACCTAATTCAGCATTCAAGGAAATATTCCGAATCTAGCTCTTCAAGTTCATCCTCTGAATCTTCAAGTTCTGACGATGATGATAGAGAATCCAGAAAATCAAGATCTAAGTCCAAGAAAAGGAAGAAAGAAAAGAAGCACCAGTCGAAGTCAAAGCAATTGACCAGTGACGATGAAGAAGCTGATGGTCCTTTGCCACTGTCTAGGTTCTTTGGCAGCATGAAAAGCTAATTTCTCAGTTGACATGTACTTGGTCGACATTGGATAAGATAGATCCTTTTTATTGAATATTATTATTATTATTATTGTGTAATCAAGGATCATTGGTTCTTCAAGTAGAGTTTGTATCCTGATTTTAAATGAAATTCTATGTCTCTATCGAAAATACTTTCACACGTTCCATTATGTCGATGCATTTTGATGTTAATATCTTTTCTAGTTTGTCGTATCTAGTTTCCCTGCAGTGGAAATGGCGGAATGTGAAGTACTTTTTGCATGAATATGAAACTGGGTATATAGTGATGTACAAAAGATGGAATTTTGTTTCCCATCAAATGGTAGGGTAAGATTCTCTTTATCCAGATTTACAAGAGTATTTGGTATTCTTCGATTGTCGAACATCGAATTTACTTACAAAGAGTAAGAAAGTCGATCAATATTTTTTGTTGAAGTTTCGTACTTATGTAATTGTATAAATATTGATGGATAAATAATGTGTGAAAATAGAATTTTGAGTTTTGATTGCTAATTGTAATTTAAACTATAAATAAAGAATGAACTTACTATAAAATCAACCTTTATAGCTTACCATCTTACGGGACTTTAAATTCCGGAATATTTAAAGTTTCTATATAGTTCAAATAATTAAAATATATTTAATAGTTAAACTTCAGCTAATTTAAGAGTCATATATAATTCTCAAAACTAAATTATAACTTTGTGTAATGTGAAATTATTCTTGAAGGCAAAAAAATCTGGAATATTTCGCATAAAAGTTTCGTGCTTTTAGAATATACAGACATATAACTAGGTTGATAAAGATAAATATAGATGAAAAGTAGGTTAAATAAAAAAAATATTATTTTTTTACCAATATTATAAGATGGCCTTTTTATACTTATCCACCATTTACCTCACTAAAAAATGGTTGTAGGAAAAAAAAAGGAACCTCAAAATTTGGCGAATCCGCTCAAGACTGATGTCTCTATTTTAGATATTCTAGGTGACTTTGGCATATAATTGATCAATATATATAGGTTAGACAATTATTAATTTGATTCCTACATTACAATTTTTGTCTTATATATAATTGTTGTATTATAATTTCTACATTATAATTCATGCGAACTAATTCATATAATTACTTGCTTCTAAACCAAACGGCCCTTAAGGATTGTGACAACTTCACAAATAATTTTATTAATACGATGAATTTGTAAATGAATTGAATCTTTTGCTAAATAGTTCATTCAAAGACTTACTTCTATGTTAGCAACACTAAAAAGAAATATTTTTTTGTTCAAACTCTTAATATTAGCGCATCCCTAATTTTAATTATTTAAATAAGAATTTTATTTTCAAAAGGTTAAAAAGTCATTAATGTTTAATTATGAAATTTTGTGTTTGTACAATTAGTGTTGTTGGCTTTTATGAACCACTTTTTCTCTCTTTCTTTATATCAAAACTATTTTATTTTATTATTTCTTCTATAACTTAAACAAAAAATAAAACTAGTTTATTTCCGAAAACTACAAACTGATACAAGATTTGTAGCTTATAATAAGCATCACTACAAGAAATTATCATGTAAGAAGATCGAAAGTAATAGTTTTTTCAAAATATTAGGAGTTTTTATGCAGTTCAACTAAGGAATGACTTTAATATTCAAAATTTTAGTTAACTTTAAAATTCTAAATATTAGAAAAATAATTACATGACTATTCCTATATATTCGAAAAATAGTCAAATGATTATTTTGTACAGTATGAATTTTATTTTAAAGGACAAAAAAGACGAACGACATTTCACTAAGTGCCTTCGTGTTTTTAATATAGTATAGATAGATAGATATGTAATATTTGATTGGCAAAATAAAATAATACTAGTATAAAATTACGTCTATTACCTTATGCGAGATAGAATGTATGATAAGAATATGCCTATTAGCAATATAGGAATAAAAGTACTAGGGACGAAAATATACTTCAAGTAATCTTTACGTAAATTTTTTTAAAAATTATTTATCACATAATAATCAACTATCTTATTATTATTTTTTTGCATAAATAACCTCTGCACTTTAATTTGAGAGAATTACATAATAATATAGCCCATAAGCTGATGTTGCAACTGGATAGCGTAAAAATTGCGTGGGGTAGCCACTTGTTAAAGTGGTATTTACTTTTTATCCATCATTTTTAATGCTGAGCAAAAGTAGCCACTAGTCTATTAAAATTAATATGAAAAGATGGTGAGATTGTAACTCTAAGTTTAGGATTAAGTGTCCTTAACTTTTGAACTTGTAACTCTAAGGTCAGGACCACCTGTCCTTAGTTTTTGAACTTTCAACTCTAACTTCAGGACCAAGTGTCCTTAATTTTGAACTTCCAACTCTAAGTTCAAGACCAAGTGTCCTTAACTTATGAGCTTGTTGATGTTTAGCTTAAAGTGTATATATTTTTATGTATATCGCCTTATATTTTACTTTTATTTCGTGAGTTTTAGATGTTAAATGTGATGATTTATATTAATTTGAAGTGTTTTTATGTGTAGGAATTATTCGGGATCAATTGGGGACGAAACACGCGAAATTAGAGCAAAAACGGATGAAACCGGACAAACCGGCGATTTTGGGCGCCACAGGCAGGACAAACCACCTGTGGCGCTGGAGGTAGTTTATGAGGGGCAACGCCCTGGTAGGTGCCCGACGCTAGCCAGGGCGCCGGTGATGAGAATTTTGTCCTATTTAGCCCGGGACACGATTATTTCGGCCCTAAACCTACCCAACACGTATAAAAGCAAGTCTAAGCTTATTTTTTAGGGGTTGGACGCCACTTTGGAGGAAATATACACACGGGATCGTGAGGAAGCAAAGAATTCTCAGTTTTCTTCATCTTATTCTAGTATTTTCAATTTATGCAACACTTATGCAATTGTTTGATTTAGCATGAGTGGCTAAACACCCATTGTTCTGGGGTTGTGATTTAGCCATGAATATTGTTATTCGACATTAGTTTAACCTTGATTATAGTTCACTCAATATATGGTTATTTCTTCAATTCTGTGTTTAATTGCTTAATTGTCTGGCCAACAGTTAGGTTCTATATACTATCTATGTTATGCTTGGGAAACCGTGTATAGATTAGAGAAGAATTGAAGAGAGGGCGATCTTAACCCTTCAGGGGAGTGGATTTGTGGTTAGGATAGGAATATACCTAGTCACCGTGCTTAATTAAATATCTTAATCTTAGTGCATTCTAATAGATTAATTTCATAGGAATATATGCGTTAATCTATTGAGAATAGGGGAGTAGTGCTTCGGGAGAAGGCTATGAGATCATTTATCGATTAACTAGCAACCATGAGTGAATTATATGAAAGGGAGAGTTAATTGGAATGCAATACCAGTGGTGAATTAATCACAATCCTGGAATATTTGTCTCTATTGAATACACAAAAATCAACTCATTATTTGATAATTAGTCATTTCGTAGAATCGTAATATAAAATAGGTACATTCCTAGATTTTTATTTTGGCTTGATTAAATAACAATTATAGTGAATTAGTGAGTAGTTTAAACAAGTCTCTGTGGGTTCGAAATTCGATTTATCATTATATTACTTGTACGACTACATATACTTGCGTGTGTTTTTGGGACCAACAAGTTTTTGGCGCCGTTGCCGGGGACTTGAATATAGACTACTTTCTAGTTTTTTCTTTAATTGTTTATTTTGTCTAGTCTAACGTTAATTTATTGTTACTCTAATCTCAGGAACTTTGATTGAATGCGTAGGGTCAGAAGCCAGGACAGACTTGACGGCTTTGACCCCGAACCTGAGAGAACATTTCACAGGAGGTTGAGGGAAGCAAGGGATACAAAAAATATTCAGGACCTCATTCAATTTCCTGTGAACATGGCGGAGGAACTACACATGGCTGTTCAGGATGTAGCAATGCCCAGTATTGCTAATGTTACCTCCAACATCGTGAAGCCCAGAATCACTGGGCACTTTGAGCTGAAACAGAGCAAGATCCAGCTACTTCATGAAAACGGGCAGTTTATGGGTCTTCCACACGAGGATCCACAACAGCACATTCTGAACTTCTTAGAGATTAGTGATACTTATATCACTAACGGGGTCACGCCAGATTATGTGAGGCTCACACTTTTCCCATTCTCTCTGTTGGGCGAAGCAAAGCGATGGCTAAAGGCAGAACCAACTAATTCCGTTACAACATGGAGCGATTTGGCGAGAAAATTTCTGGCAAGATTCTTCCCTTCAGGCAAGACTGCAAAGATCAGAAGTGAAATAGTCTCATTTAAACAGAAATCAGGAGAATCTTTATATTCAGCATGGGAAAGGTTCAAGGGACTACTCAGAGACTGTCCTCATCACAATCAGACAAACGGAGTGTTAGTTCACATTTTCATTGAGGGGCTCCATCCTCAAATAAAAATTGTGGTAGATGCAGCAGTTGGAGGTCAGGTATTGGAGAAGAATTATGATGAAATATTTGCATTATTGAATAAATTCTCCAAAAGCAATCCAGACTGGCAAGGTGAGATGGGAAGGAATGTGGTTCAAAAGTCACCAGGGGTTCTTGAACTAGATGTTGTCTCAACATTGTCAGCTCAGATCTCTACATTGACTAACCAAGTCCATAAGATGATCCTGATCATTAACAAGCAAAAATCTCAACAACTGCAACAGGCCCAGCCAGTGCAACCAGAGCAACAGATTCAGGTATTTTGTGAAGTCTGTGGAGAGGGTCACACGAGCAATCTATGCCAAGCAAATCCAGAGTCTGTATATTTTGTGGGTAATATAAATTGAGGCCAAACAAATCAGTATGGGGACACTTACAATCCCAACAGGAGGAACCGCCCAAATTTCTCTTGGGGTGGAAATCAAGGCAATCAGAATCAGTATCGACCTCAAGCACCTCAACAACAATACAAACCACCTCAACCTGAACAATTAGCTAGCCTTGAGGAGATTATGAAGAGAATGACGAACGACCAACTTGCTTTCAATAAGAAAATAATGGCTGATCACCAGGCCCAAGCAGCAACAACGAGAAACTTGGAACGTCAAATGGGGAAACTTGTCAGTTCCCAAAATACCATACCAGTAGGAGCTCTTCCTAGTGATACTGAGCCTAATCCTAAGGCTCAAGTCAATGCAATTACCTTGAGAAATGGAAGAACATTAGAAGAAGCTCCAAAAACAAAGAAGAATCCAGCTCATCCTGAAGGAGAATTAGTTCCCAAGCCAGTTGAGAAAGATGATAAAAGACCCGATCCAGTAATTGAAATAAGTCCACCACCTCCGTTTCCACAAAGACTGCAAAGGCAAAAAGATGATGCTAAGTACAAGAGATTCCTAGATATGTTGAGCCAAGTGAGTGTGAATTTGCCTTTGGTGGAAATTTTGCATGAAGTGCCTAAGTATGCGAGGTATCTCAGAGATATTGTGGCAAATAAACAAAGACATGCAGAGTTCGAAACAGTTGCACTTACTGAAGAGTGCAGTGCCAGAGTTCAGAGTAAACTTCCTCCTACAATTGGTCACACCCATCTCAGTTATGCCCTATGAGCTAACAAGATATAGTTTAAGAGAAGGACGAGATATCAGGATCTGGCTTGGGGTAGAGTAACCTAAAATGGTGGGTGGATTGTTTGCTTTAATTAACATTTTCGAAGGATATAACAAAGATGCTAATAGATCTCCTTGTGAGACTCCCAGATGGTGCACTCTAGAATAGTATAGCTAGATATGAGTACTATAATGTTCAAAAATATTTCTTACAAAGATAGGAATTGGAATCCTTGAAGGGATAAATATTATCTTAGTATGGCTCCCGTCCCTAATAGAGAGAGAATGTTATGCAACTTGAAGAGTCAATGGATGGACAATGAGGAGTTAAAAGCAAAAGAATGTCTTGTTCGAAGTTTTCAGAATAAAGTGATAAACATAAATGTTAGCGGGAAATAAGAAGAGAGTAAATAAAGCATTATGGGTAATGTGATACATGGATGGCAATGGTATATCAAAAAGATGACAGTATTATAGAGTCTATGATCAAGTGAAGGAAAAGACGAGAAGTGACAGGCCTTGAGACAACAAAAGAATACGGGCCATAAAGTCATATCCTCATTTCGAGAAATAAGTTTGGGACTCCAATGCAACTACTAGAAAGAAAAGTTAGACCCAGAGTACTAGAAATCAGTATGGTTGGTGAACAAGATAAACTACACATGAATTAGGGACTGAGTGAGTTGATGGTCGACATCATGAGAATTTCATATTTCGTTCCGGCGATAATAGAATAGACAACAAAAGAAGATTCATAAGAAATTCAGAGAATGGTCATTCAGGAAAACGCTTCCCTAAAGAAAGCAATGTGAGCAATGTTAAGCTTAAGGGATTGTATGTTCCCGTTATACTAAGTGTCACCGTCGCGAGTAAGGAGTTTTTTTATCCTTGGTACAGAAGGATTACCGCACGGTGAGTAAAGGTCATCTATGATGTGAAAAGATGCCAAATACGAAGAGGTAAAACATCTATAGGTAGATCGTCGTGGCTCTAAATCTTAGTACTCCCCTAAAGAGGGGAATATGGAGTGATGTGGCATTAAGTCAGAATTAAGTGGTTCTAGTAACTATGGACTGGTAATGGAAGAATACGATAAAAATGAGAAAATGGATGAGATTGCATTTACTCAAATCTTACTGATATGCTACGATTCCAGAACATTATGCAAACACGAATTCAAGGAGAGGAAGTAAGGGTTCTTGCCCGAGATGTTATTGACAAATAAAGAGCCAGTGGGGGACGTAAGGTAAAATAAAGGAAATGACCCAAGAAAGATTATTCATAATATTGATATGAGAATGGGTCAACGATTAGTTAGTAGTTGATTCAGGAAGAGCCTATTTATGGTTAGATAAGAGGATACAGACAAATCAATAGATCGTTCAAGATAAACAAGAGTGACCCCAACATAGGGAATTCAGTCTCGCAGATATGACATCATGAATCATTGAGAAATATTCAGATAGGAGTTGGGGTAGTTAAAGGTACCGTATGAGTATTATGGAAATAAAAGAGAATGCCACAGGGAATAATTTCAAAATATCAAGAAACCCTACAAGCACAAGGGCGTGGAGGTATGTAACTACGAATAATTATAGTCAAGGAAGCACATCAAAAATTCTATTGGGAATACAATGTAATAAGCTTGCATCTTTACAAGAGCCAGAAGGTCTCCCTAAGTACTACAATGAAAGACTAGCTGAGGAAATAAGGAAGAAGGCTTCAATCTAAGCACAGGGACCTAAGAGGAAATGGTCATGTAACAATAGTCTCACAACAAAATTATATGCACTCCAAAAGAAAGTGGCACCTTTCGTGGCTAATGAACGAGGAGTATAAATCAAAAGTTATATTCGAGACCATATGATTTTCACAGAAATCCCCACATGCATGGGAACTAAGATAAGCTAAGTATGCACACAACAAGGGGGCCGAAAGATCGGGAAAAGAAATAGCTTATATTAAAGAAAGCTGAGAAGGAACAAAAGGAATTATTCGATCAATGATCCAGAGTGACTACTATCCATGCAGTATATATGTTGATAATCATACAGTCGTAGAAAATTCTGATATAAGTTAAAAGAAAGAATTGATCCCAGGTCATAGACGAAGGATTGAATTGTTAAAGGATTGTATCATGGATAATCCATAGCGCCCATGAAGGGATAAAAGTAATAACTAAATACCATGAGCCGCAGATCGGGAGATATCTTAAGCCTGCATAAAGGCTGATCAGAAGAAGGAAGAAACTAAGGAGTTACATCAACAAAGTAAAACAGGAATACGATTATTGGACCCAGAAAAGTATAGACCTCGTGATTGAGAACACTGCAGGATTACTCTTAGATATCAGAGTTACAAGAGAAATAATACAGTAGCCATATTCTATAACGAATCTATGGTAAAGACGGTTAGAAGAGTACCAGCCTCATAAGAAGTCAGTATGAAGCTCCCATCATATTGAGTATACACTAGAGGTGCAAGTTTATAATGAAGCTTCAAGTTGTGGATGTGAATTATACATATGTGTAAGAGAGGTCATGAAAGAAATAGAAGATGTGATGTGAGATTTTAAGGTAAGTAAAGTAAAGGTGAAAAACATACGAGATACTCAAATACAGAAGGTTGTGAATAATCCATATTTCGGACAAAAGGCTAGAGGCGCTGGGAGTCAGTATCCAGGAATGATAGCGGCGACGCCAGTGGCATATCTTACAACCTATGGTTTCTAGGTATCGAGGGGCCTAGTCAAGAGAGTAAGGAAGAGTTAGATACAATGTGATCCCTCGCTTAATGTTCCATAATAACATAAGAAAATATATGGGGCAAGCAAATGGAAGGAAGGTTGCAAGTAATATAAATAGATATGTGTAAGTCGCAAGCAAAAGTATGGTAAAGCGACAAGGTTTTAGGAAGACAGGAGAAAGGATAAGAAAGGTAGAGTGAGAAGGTGACAGAAGTTGTCACTTGAAAAAAGTGACGAGAATGGATAAGTCCTAAGGATTGAGCCCATGAAAACAATAAGAGCTGACGGCTTAAATAAACTCAAAGGAGTCTAAGACTAGTAGCATTTAGCAGAAATAGAATACTGCCCTGGTAATGAAATAAAGGTGTGATTGCGATAGATAAATGATGACGTTTGGCCTTCAATGGAGTAATGTATCAAAGAGGATTTCATGAATGGTATGGGATTAAAATACCCATGTAAGATAAATCACATTAGGATGCTATAGAATACGATTATGGAAGCATGGTATCGCCCCTTGGTGGATCGGTCTAATAATTTTAGAGTCTCGATGAGATGTCAGCCCTAGTGATTACCTAAGAAGTTTCAAGTTATCAGTGGTAGATTATAGATTAATATTGAGATGAATCAACAATGGATGGGTAAAAGTTACAAAATATGAGATGAGATTAGGCCCTCAGTCTTAAGGATAAGCAACGAGAGTAACCTGGAGGTGGCTGCAGATGTCAGTAATGATAAATCGAAGTAAGATTTATGGTATAGTATGACCTACGTAAATGCAGTAAAGTCATACGAATGGATAACCATATCTATGAAATAAGATATAGCAATATTCGCAAGTTCTATAAAGTACCGAGCGAAGAACTTCAGTATACCTATAGATGCCCAGAGAGACATCTTATTAAGCTCTGTATATGTTTACAAAGTAAGGCCAAGAGATTGGCTAAAAGCTGGAGGAAAAAGGAGAGAAAAGTTGCATAGGCACACTTACAAGGTCAGTATTGTAGAGGCTGCATGATAAAAGGTAGCAACAGTTACAAGATTGGAAGGATTTCGATCACAAGTCATGGTGTGGGAAAGATGCCAAAGGGGGGGAATTCCCTAACCTTTGGATTTATTCACATAACAGTTACCTAAGATGGCAAAGAGAGTACTAAAGTGTTCATAAGAGCCATAGGTTATGAAAATGATAAGTGCATCAGTCAACATTCGAGGACAAATGTTCCAAAGGGGGGAATGATGTTACATCCCGCATTTTCGTATGTTAAAGTTTCGTCGTAAGTTGATCGACGTAAGTTCGGGAATGGGATTATTTTAAAATTATAAACATTATTTTATTTCAAATAAGTGATGAGTAAATTCGTGAAGGTGAGAGGGGAGACAAGTCAAAGAAAATAAATCTTCGTCCAAGTTTGACATGTTGGAATAAAATACGGCCCGAGCTAAAATACTCGGTATTTATAGACTAGTGTCATACAAGGTACCACATGACCATGGTGGTAAGATGTATAAGATATGTGAGAAGTGAGTAGTATTTTAAGTAAGTGGAAATAATTCTTAAATATGTCAGTAATTGGTTAATTATTGGGTATGGGGACATACCTAGTTAATTAATAATTAGTGGTGGATTAATTGAAGTCTTTGGATAAATACTATAGATAAAACGTGGCAGCAACTCAATCTATGTTTGATGACTCTTACAAGTTATTTGATAAAGCTTATGTTAGCTTAGTTATCAACATTGGAAGGCTTAATCATTGATGTCTCATTCATTTTAAGAAAATGGTTATAAATTTGCAAAGTAACGTTATGGTATTGGCTTAGTCATCAACTTTGGAAGGCTTATTCATTGCTGTCTCCTTCATTTTAAGAAAAATGGATATAAAGTTGCAAAGTAACGTTATTAGCTCCAAATCTTGCAATGGTAACGTGAGGCTTCTCCAAAAATCACAAGTTAAAGAGGGTCATATTCAGCAAGGTAACGGTCTTAAGCAAAATTTCATACGAGATTTCATAAGGTAATAGCAACGGGATTTTGCGATTCTAAGGGAGTAACGGTGTAATATTTCTCAAGAATATTATATGGATTTTCCCCTACTTCGATTCAATGTTATGCGTGTTGTCTCAATTTGATGTGTGTTGGAAGGATTATCAGGAGAATCGGCTCAAGTATGTTAAGGCTAAGCCTTCCTTCATTTTGGCATGATATCGTAACTACACGAGTTTGATAACGAGGAATAGAGGGAAATTCATATCCCTGAATTTATATACATTTTTTTGTCTCATAAGTTATTGTATTCTCCCTTATCCGGACTTCATATTCAATTGAGTGTTGTCTTCTTCTAGTCAAGAGAGCAGAGAATCTATATATACGGTATTACAGTATTTTCACTCCCATCGAGCTATAATCGATGGGCAGGCCCATATTGGGAAACCTCTTATCAGATGGTAAGTTATATACCGAGCCTACTATGGTCGAGCGCCTATGAACGATCCTAGTTGGCCGAGATACAGAGCCTAGTATGGTCGAGCGCCTATGAGCGAACCTACTACGGCAGAGCAGTTATATATATACCGAGCCTTATAGGCCTGACAACTATTTTACTTACTATATTGAGAGAGTTGAGTCAGTATCAGCAGGTGAGCATATCTTCGGATTATCTTTGACTCTCAGTTCCTTTCAATTATTATTTTATCTGTTCAGTTTCAGCTTTCAATTATTCTATTTCCTTACATACTCGGTACATTATTTCGTATTGACGTCTCTTTTCTGGGACGCTACATTTCATGCGTACAGGTTCAAAAAGATAGACGGGTAGACCTCCTCAGTAGGTGTTTCCCAAGTTCATCTTGATCGGTAAGCTCCACATCCTTCGGAGTTGCCGGGTCTAGGGTTTTATGTACATCTTGTGTATATATATGTTATGGATAGGTCGGGGCCCTATTCCAATCACAGTACATCTATTAGTAGAGTCTTGTAGACATATCATGTCAGTTAGTGCAGTATGTTGGGCTTGTAAGCCTTGTATGTATATTTTGGTGGTTTGCTAGTTGTAGTAGTTATGACGGCCTTGTCGGCCCAGCTTGATATTGATGGTTAGTCAGCACTCGCAAATTGTCTTGCAATGTGACCCATGGCCAAAGTATTACATTATATGTTCACAGTCCCTTAGTCGCAAGTTGGTACACAAGGATAGGTGAAGCACCGGGTGCGGGTCTCGCCCCCAGGTTCGGGGCGTGACACCCTGGTAGCGATGACAAAGAATCCTTCCATCTATCCACGATCGTTGTCATCATCAAAACTGGTAAGGAGAGCATGGTGACCATGTTTTCCAAGTTTTANTTTCCCCCCTCCCCCGAAGATTTTTGGAGAGTAGAGGTCATCATGTGTGCAAAAGTTAGGGATTTTTCGGTCTCAGAGCACAATTTTTTAAGGCAAGCCATCGTACGCCATATTGATGGACCAGCTTGAGCCAAACAAACTTGATGTCGATGGCAGAATTCTGAAATTATTGGGTTAATTCCTTGACCCAATCCCAAAGTGAAAGGGTATGTATAAACATACAACCCTAGTTTGAAAAAGGTGACCCTTTCAACTTCACTAGGTGCAAAGATTTCAATGTTATTCTATTCGCAATCTTCCTTCACGATAGGGATGTTATGAAGGCCAATGGAAGAAGGGTATTTGAGAACATGCCAGTGTCTACCACTTTTGGGGTGAATGGGTTCTTCCTGGACTTGAAGGTCAGACTGCGTATTAAGTTGAAAGAGTATGATAGAATTCAAGGTAGGAGGTTTAGACTCGACATCAACCTCTTTTGTTTTGTTCTTCTTAGGGCCACCTCCGAAGAGACGGCGGGTGGTAACGAGGACAATGGTGTTAAAAGATATGATGGTAAGAAATTTGAGAAGAGAAGTTTTACTGAGGAAGATAAATTTTACAGTAGGGTTCTAAGAAGAAGAAGAGTTTGTGAAAGTGAAATGTAAAATTGAAGAATAGGGAAGGAGTTTATAAGCGGCATAATTCGTGGTCATGATTACCTTGGAAACTGGTGAAAATATTTGCCAAATCATGGGATAACACGTGCTCAGGTCATTAAATGCGAAAAGACGTGTGTCCTTTCAGGTGTCCGAAACCATTCAAAAACTTACCCGCTAAGAAATAAAGTTTTATCTACTTCCTGATAACACTAAATTATTGTCATCGGAAAGTAAGGGGACTATCTGTATAGGGTAAAATTGGTTAGCGACAGTTCGACAAATGACAAGATGACACATAGAACTGAAGGCAGGTAATATGTGAGTCACCAAATAGTTGACACCGGATGCAAGCA
This sequence comes from Nicotiana paniculata, assembly GCA_005239505.1. NCBI lineage: Eukaryota > Viridiplantae > Streptophyta > Magnoliopsida > Solanales > Solanaceae > Nicotiana > Nicotiana paniculata. The sequence continues at coordinate 15,263 of ML347183.1, read as the reverse complement.
TGCGATTAGTACTGTGTGAATTCCGAGGCATGGGAACTGATAACAAAGATTTGAAGGGATGACATTGGACATGAGCAATCGTAACAAGAATCTCTTTAATAATAGCCAAGTGTTATGCAGCCATCAATGGTGATTTTATTCTCGTTCAAGAGGAGTTTGATTTGGGATCTTGTCTCCCTCAATAAAGCTATAAATAAGAGAATTAGGATCCATTGTATGACACGAAAAATCATCTGTACACAAGATATAATTTGCTCTCATGTTATAAAATTATTCACTTTCTTTGTTCTTAATTTTGCTCATATCACTGCTCCCTGGAAGGCTTATCATACGATCAGACTTGTATTTCTTTAAGTTATTTTTATATTGTTGATTTTATTTTTATTAATTTCATATTTTTAGATCAGATTTATTCACGTGTTTATAAATCACGTTACAAATTCAACGGTAAACAATAGAGAAATCTCGAAACAATGTTTGTTGCGAAGGCTCACATCCCGACCTATCAAACTCTAGAAACCTGAAGACCAAGAATTTTACTGGTTAATCTCGTGATTCGTGATAAATCCAAGGGATTTTTTCTTTTAATGTGACCGGCAGTGCACTAAAAGCTGTAGTAATTTAGAATTGTGGCTACTCATCGTTCTCTGTTGCAAAATCCAGTGCAGACAAATATAATAATCTCCATTTTCCCTTGAATTTCTTTATCCATCCAAATGGCACAAACTTATTAATCCAATGCTACTGCATATCATGTTTCAGCAATATGAAAGCACGTTACAGTAAAAGACCAGTTACTAATACAGAATGCTCACTGGTTAATTTTACAAGGAGGTGCTCTGACCAGTATACCCTACCTAGTTCATTTTTGTTTTCAATGATAATCTATAATCCAAAAAAAAGCTATGAACAGAAGAACTAGTAATTGTATCGCCATCGGTTTTCAGGACATCAGAGTCTCCGATCAGGCTGATAGAAGTTTCTGGTGCATGGTATATGTATTTTGCTTCTCAAGCTTCTTCCACAAATACAAAGCTCTTCTAATTATGGTATCGGCGGAAAATCCTTCAGCATAAGCACTAATAGCTGTTAAGAGGCTAGTAAATTTCTCCCCGCCATCCTGCATCCAAAATCTCAACTTTTCAGATGCCAGCAATCAGCATTATTTTTTCATAATTTCTTGAACTGATTTTCTAATGCTTGTTGCAAACTATATAACTTCAAGCTTCAATACAATATACACACGCATGGAAAAACCTATCTCGCACATAGACCTAATCTTGAAAACAGGTAAGTAGCTTATACCAAGTTCAGGCATCAGGCTAATCAAAACTCACACAACAAACACTGGCAGGGATAGAAGGTGCTTTTAAATGTATGGACTGCTCTACCTGCTCTCTGTGTGGACCTTGAAATTCGTTATGTGGAACATTTATCTTTGAGCAATGTATAGACATACTGCATGGCAAATTTTATTCTTCCAAGGAAAGAGCAATATTCTTCCCTAGGCTGAAAACAAATATACGAGAAAATTTGGGCTAGAAGAACGACATACTTCACAATTAATAACCATGTGTACGTTACAGGTATAATGCGAGAAATTTAGAAGTTCAACTCCCTGAAGTGCCCTGTCCTCAGTCTAGGAAAACTATTTTACTATTTTCCACCAGACAAATTTGGATGGTTGGATGTTGGCGCTCTAGTCAACACTTCAAATAGCTTATAGACATCAACAAACATGGACACTGCAGGTCTAAGGACCTTGACAATAAGTGAATTGCTGAGTTGCACCCAAACGTAGGCAGCATCAAGGATTCTAGAGGAAAAGCTACTTCATATTAATATTGACTCACCTCTGGTTTCTCAAATATCAAGTCATCAGGGGCAAAAGGAACCATGTAGGATGGCAGATCACATCGTAATATTGCCTGCATAATTGACAGAATTAGTCAGCAGGATGAACGATGAGTCACAGGTACATATCATAGGGAAAAAGCTACATACTAGATCCTTGCTTAGTCTAGCCAGCTCCGCATTGGATAGCAATACCTGAAAACAAATTAACCAGTCAACTTAAGTGTTTAAGTTATGACACACCTACTCGTCAAAAGCAGAAGAATGTGGAAGGAATCACACACGGAAGGGAGAAATATGCATAATTCCATGAAGAAATCATTAACACATTCAAGAATAATCAATGAAGGTCTAGAAATATTAGCTTATCTTGAGATTAAAAGAAAAGGAAACAAGAAAAGTTGAACAGTCAGCTTTTCTTGATCTCATGATTAATACCAGCTCCTTTTGAAGAAGATTCCAAGGAAATACACAAAACATATCGGCAAATTGACATTGTAAGAGGTACTAGCATAGTTCCCAACCCAAAGGAAAAGTAAAATATTATTTCCTGGAAATGTCATTATATCATACTAAAAGGCTGATAAAAATAATGTAAACTTAAATATAAGATTTATGACAGAAATTAATTTGGAGAACTTTTGATGGCTTCCGGTCAAAGAAAGTCGTTCATATTTTCATCTGATAGAGGATAAAGAAAATAATGCTTGAAGCTAACAAAACTAGCTAACCTATAATGTAACTATCCCAATTTAAAATATTCAAGTATATTTGTACACAATAATATCAGCAAGAAAATCTCTGAAATCAGCAAGTGGTATACTGATTTGGTAATACAACAAAAAAAATTATAATCCACAAGTGGGATCTGGGCAAGGTAGTACCCCCTACCTTTAAGAAGGCAGAGAGACAATTTCCGCTAGACCCTCGGCTCATGAAAAATAAAAAGGAAGGAACAACAATAACAACAACAAAAGATCAATCAGAACACCGAAGCGAAGCGAAGCGAAAGAAACAAGTAATAACATAAATCTAAGAATAAGAAAATACAAGACTAACATTAAGTAACTAACACTACTGGTACAAGCCAGGACAATACTCGGCTACCTAGCCCTCTACCTTAATTCTCACAACCTCCACATCTTCCTATCCAGGATCATGTCCTCGTTAAGCTGGAGAATCGTCATGTCTTGCCTAATCACCTCTCCCTAATACTTCTTCGGCCTGCCTCTACCTCTCCGGCCCTCCAAGACCACCTCTCACACCTCCTCACTAGGGCATCTACGCCTCTCCTCTTCCCATACTCTAACCATCTAAGCTCGCTTACCACATTTTGTCCTCCACAGAGACCATGCCCACCTTATCCCCGAATAACTTCATCCATAATTTTATCTATCATGGTATGCCTACATGTCCATCTCAACATCCTCATTTCTGCCACCTTTATGTTTTGGACACAGGAGTCAGAGTTTTTAACTGGCCAACACTCAGCCCCATACAACATAGCCGATCCGACCACCGCTCTGTAGAACTTATCTTAAGTTTTGGTGGCAGATTTTTATCACAAAATACAGGAAGCGAGCCTCCATTTCATCCACCGCGCTCCAATACGATGTGTGACATCCTTGTCAATCTCCCCATTTATATTTGACCCAAGGTACTTGATGCTTTCTCTCCTAGGGATGACTTGTGAATCAAGTCTCACGTTTTCGTCCACTTCCTGAGTCGCACCACTGAACTTGCACTCTAAATAGTCTGTCTTGGTCCTGCTCAACTTGAAACCTTTAGACTCCAGGTTCTGCCTCATAATCTCTAACCTTGTGTTAACACCGTCTCGGGTCTCGTCAATCAGTACAATGTCATCTGCAAATAACATGTACCATAGCACCTCCCCTTGAATGCGGCGCGTTGGTGCGTCAATCGCCAGTATGTACTGATTTGCTAATATCGTGATAAATCTTCTATTGCTCCAACACTCTCCCTCAAGCTAACTTGAGAATAGTTTCCATTGCCAGCTTGCTTATCAAACTGTCGATTTGCTTTGTTTGCAGTCCTTTAGTAAGTGTAAAGCAGTGGCAATTGGTAATGTATGGCATGCAACACAGTCCATTATCAAGTTTTTTGTAGGTGCCAATCTACTTCTACATGTTTTGCTATTTCATAAAGAACCAGATTATGAGCAATAGAAATTGATGCATTACTATCGCAGTATACTTTCCCGAGAGAAAATGGAAAATCTTCAAGAATTCTAAGAATCGTTCACTCCACATTTCACAAATCTCATGAGCAACTGATCTAAATTCAACCAATGTGTGAGAAAGAAGAGAGTTTGAGAGAGAACTTGATTATTCCCTCAAGCAATTGGGGTTTTAGCTAAGTTCTAAGAAAAGAAAGAGAATCAAAATGTACATAATTATAGGAGTAAATCAAGCTATACTCTATCTACAAGATCCTAGAAGATTCTACGAGATTCTAACATTTCCCCTCAAGCAAAACTTACAAATGTAGCTAATACGAGAATCAATGAAGGACTTGGTGAAAATATCTGCAAGCTGCTCATTTCACTTCACGAATTTTGTAACAATATTTTCTGAGAGTATCTTTTCTCAGTTGAAATGACAGACGATTTCAATGTCTTTAGTTCTCTTAAGAAACACGAGATTTGATGCAATACGAAGAGCATCTTGGTTATCACACACAAATTTCATCGGACTGATTTCTCTAAACTTCAATTAATTAGTATTTGCTTAACAGAAATTAGTTCTCAAATTGCCAAAGTCAATGCTTGGTATTCACTTCTTTACAAGATCGAGCAACCACATTTTGTTTCTTGCTTTTCCAAGACACCAAATTATCTCCCATGAGAACACTAAAGCCTTTATCTGAGTAATCAAGCCCAAATATTTGAGTATCGCCTTTAGTAACAAGGCGGGATTTAAGTCGATTATCTTGACCACTTGTACTAACTTTGACGGCATATATTCACCGAGAATTAATGGTAGATTTATCTGGAGGTAGAGGAACAAGCTCTCAAGTAGTACTAGCATGTAAAGCAAACATCTCTTTGACATAGCCCGTCGCCATCCAGGATGAGATAGCACTTCACCTATGGACTTAGGGATAGAAATAAAGGACAATGATGACACAAAGGCATAATGGGGTGATGATAAATGATGATAACTCAAACCAGTATAGTGAGGATTGAGTTATGATTGGATTGAATACCTTTATGAGTGTGACTGATGCACTAGGGAGAGACAAGTATGCAGTAGATGAAGGATCCTATAAGGGACGTGAATCAATATGACTTGATGTTGGATGCTAAGTCAAGATTAGTGGAACCCCAGAAGGTTGAACTGGAGCAGTAGGTGAGGGAACTGTAGTTGTAGATGATGGAACTAGAGTTGTAGATGATGGAGCTGTAGCTGTAGCTAGTGGTGCTAGAGTTGTAGGTGGTGGAGCTACTGAGGAAAAGGAGAGAGAGTGTCTGAATCTCCAAAAGATGAAATTGGTAACCAACTCATAAATGTCTAAGTGATTACCCGAACATGTGAAGTATGGCTGGTTTTCGATGAAGCAACATCAACAGACATAAGCTATCGTTGAAGGTTAGCTGAATAGCACCAATATTACTTATGCGACCTCGAGTAACCTAGAAACACGCATTTAAGAGCACAAGGAGCTAAAATCTGGAATAGGGTTATGAACAAAACACGTGCTCCCAAAGACATGACGTGGAAGAGAGAACAAAGGTGAGTGGGGAAACAACAACAACAACAAAAAACCCAGTAAATCCCACAAGTAGGGTTTGTGGAGAGTAGTATATACACAGACCTTACCCCTACGGCTCTACCCAAGGAAGGTAGAGGTTGTTTCTGAGAGACCCACAACTCAAAGAAGATAAAAAAAGAACAATAGGAACAAGCAATATCAACAACAAATGCCATAAAGATAATAACAACACTCTAAAAGTCAGAAAAATAGATGGAATAAAGCAATAAAAATAAGCAGTAACAATAGCAAGATACTATAAAACTGAAGCAGAAGATAGTAGGAAAATAACATGTAATAGTAGCAATTTAAGAACAAGACACTACCAGACTAACCCCCGGCATGGATTAGAAATACACTTGACTACTTACTACCCTTTTTACCCTAATTCTCGACTTTCACACCCTCCTATCAAGGGTCATGTCCTTGGTAAGCTAAAGACGCGCTATGTCTTACCTGATCACTTCTCTCAAATACTTATTGGCCTCCCTTTACCTTTTTTCATACTTGTTAGATAGTTATGTAAATAATATGAATTAGTCCCGTCCCACATAGAATATGAGTATGATATGTATTGTATAAATAGGGTTCATTTTATTATAATTAAACTAAATATCAATAATAGATTTTTTCTCCATCAGAGCATTGGTGAGATAATTATCATTGTGCGTCATTCCAACAACATCAGTGAAGAAGTCAGTCGTCACAATGCAATTTTCTGGTGACTTATGAAGTTGTTTGCGTCAAAACTACTCCCTTCGTTTCAATTTATGTTTGACTGGGCACGGATTTAAGAAAAGAGAGAAGACTTTTGAATTTGTGGTGTAAAATGAGTCACATATTTTGTGTGGCTATAAATCATTGCGTAGAGGTAAGTTGTTTCCAAATAGGGAAAGAGGTCATTCTTTTTGGCACAGACTAAAAGGAAATATGTTCACATAAATTGAAACGGAGGGAGTATATTTTACTGGTGTTATGCACAAACCAACACCACCACAGTGTTCTTCATCCTCTGGCGACCAAAACCCCACCGGAAAAATCCCATCCACGCACCGACCAAAGTGAAATTTTTCCGGCGAGATCTAACCATGCGCCAGCGCGTGGACCATTTTCAGGCCAGTTTCCGACGAAGCTCCTTTTGGACAGATTACTCAGGATGTTATTCTGAGTCTGTCCATTCAAGTTTCATCAAATTCCGGCAATTTCTTTTATTTTCCGACGAGTGGACAGTGTTTTCAAACAAAAGAAGTGTTCTGATTTGGTATTCCAAGGTTAACCATACAAGTTGTAGTCATGAATTTGAGAAATTGATTGTAGCAAAATAAAATCCAATACTATGAATAGTTGGATGGTTTCTCTACAATATAATCTAATATAATCCAATACCGGATTATATTGAGTTCCTTCAATACAAAGCATGTAAACAGACATCTTCCGGGATAGCTTCCGTTTTTCAAACAAATAGTAGCGTGACTTGTGTCTCCCAATTTTCAACCTTTGAGTCTTGGGTCATTGATTCAGATGCATCTGATCATATTTCTAGTAGCAAATCTCTTTTCACCACTATTTCATGTTCTCAATCTTTCCCAACAGTCACAATGGCCAACTGGTCTCAAACAATGGCAACTGGAATAGGTCAAGCAAGTCCACTTCCTACCTTACCTTTATATTCAGTTCTTTAGGTCAAGCTAACGGGTCTCAAACCATGACCTTGTTTTTATACAGGAACGCAGTAAATGGCAGATCATCGGGACCAGGCGTGAATTAGATGGACTTTATTACCTTATCCTTGCAAAATCACATGGACTCACATCTTGTCTTCCTTCAACAACTTATTCTGTTACTGATTCACCAGATTTATTACATAAATGGTTGGGACATCCAGTTTGTCAAAACTTCAGAAAATGGTAACTAGTTTATCTCACTTGTTCACTTTAGAGTGTGAGTCATGTCAGCTCGGTAAGCATACCCGCTCCCATTTCCCTTGGCGTCTTGATAATCGAGTAGAGTCACCCTTTACTTTAGTCCATTCAGATGTTTGAGGTCCTATTCGGGTTAGTTCTACCTTGGGATTCCACTACTTTGTCAGTTTCTTTGATGATTATTCTAGGATGCACTTGGATATTTTTTATGAAAAATCGATCCAAGTTGTTTTCACGCAAAAATTCAAAATCAATTTGGGGTTTCTATCCTCACATTTCATAGTAATGGGATGGTTGTACAAAATGGGATAGCTAAAAAGAAAGAATAGACATCTTATTGAAACTACTCGTACTCTAATCATACAATCTCATGTTCTGTTGCGTTTTGGGGGATGTAGTTCTTACATCTTGATATCTTATTAACCGTATACCATCTTCATCCATTCAGAATCGAGTTCCATTCTCTGTGATGTTTACCCACTTACCTTTGTTCTCTCTTCTACCCCGTGTCTTTGGGAGCACGTGTTTTGTGCATAACCTTATTCCAGGAAAAGATAAGTTAGCTCCTTGTGCTCTTAAGTGCGTAGTTTGGTTACTCGAGAACGCAAAAAGGGATATCGATGTTGTTCTCCTAACCTCCAATGATACCTTATGTCTATTAATGTTACCTTATTTGAAACCCAATTATACTTCACATATCCAAGTAATCACTTAGATATTTCTAAGGTGCTATCAGTTTCATCTTTTGGAGATTCAGTCACTATCTCCCATACATCTTCCTCTATAACTCCACCTTTACCACTTATAGCTCCATCACCTATAGCTCAAGTTCTACCACCTAGTCCAGTTTAACCTTCTACAGCTCCACCACTCCTAACTTATCATCGTCGTCTGCCCCCAGCATCAAGCCCAACAGCATCACGCCCAGCTGATTCACGTCCTGCACCTGACCCTGCTAATACTACGGACTCGTCTCATCTTAAGTCACCATCGCCTGTCATCCCCCATTGTGCATTTGTATCATCTTTGTCCTATGTTTCCATCCCTAAGTTTACAGGTGAAGCACGGTCTTATCCAGGGTGACGACAAGCTATTGACGAGATGCCTGCTTTACATACAAGTGGTACTTGGGAGATTGTTCCTCTTCCATTCAGGTCCAGATGGCTAGATTTATCAACTTAAGGCTCGTCTTGTTGCCAAAGGGTATACTCAGATATTTGGGCTCGATTACCGTGATACTCTCTCTCGTGGCTAAAATAGCATCAGCTCACCTTTTTCTATCCATGGTTGTTGTTCGCCCTTGGCCTCTCTATCAGTTGGACATTAAGAATGATTTTCTTCACAGTGACCTTGAGGATGCGGTTTATATGGAGCAACCACCTGGTTTAGTTTATCAGGGAGAGTCTAGTGGCCTTGTATGTCTGTTGCGACGGTCTCTCTATGGCCTAAAGCAGTCTAGCGGCCTTGAGGATGCAGTTTATATGGAGCAACCATGCGGAAGTATGCCTTAGACATTCTTGAGGGGACAGGAATGACAGGCTGAGACCTGTTGACACTCCAATGGATCTGAATTCTAAACTTCTACCAGGGCAGGGAGAGCCGCTTAGTTATCCTGCAAGATATAGGCGGCTGGTTGGTAAATTAAATTACCTCACATTGACTAGACCTCACATTTCCTTTCATGTAAGTGTGGTAAGTCAGTCCCACATACAATAGGAGTATGATATGTATTGTATAAATAGGGCTTATTGTATTATAATTAAACAGAATATCAATAATAGATTTTTTCTCCCGTACATTCTCACAGTACCCACCAAAGACAACCACTCACACCTCCTTAATGGTGCATCTGAGCTTCTCTTCAAATGCCCGAACCATCTATGCCTCGCTTCCCCCATCTTGTCCTCCACGAGAGCCACGCCCTTTAGCCGGATATCTTCATTCCTACTTAATCAACCTAGTATGTCTACACTTCCATCTCAACATCCTCGTTTCTATACTTTCATCTTCTGGATATGGGAGTTCTTAACTGGCAAGCACTCTGCTCCATACAACATAGTCGACCTAACACCACTCATTTGAACTTACCTTAAAGTTTTGGCAGCACATTCTTATCACACAAGATGCCGGATGTTAGCCTCCATTTTATGCCCCGCCCCTATAAGCTGGGTGACATCCTAGTCAATCTCCCCATTCGCTTGGATAACTGAACCAAGATACTTGTAACTTCCTCTCTTGGGGATGACTTGTGAATCAAACCTCACGGCCATGTCCGCTTCCTTCGTCACGTCATTGAACTTGCAATCGAAGTATTCTATCTTAGTTCTACTCAACTTGAAACCATTACACTCTAGGGCATGTCTCTAAACTTTCAACTTCTCGTTAACATCGCCTTGTATCTCGTCAATCAGTACTATGTTACATGTGAATAATATACATCATGGCACCTCCCCTTGAATATGGCACATCAGTGCGTCCATCGTCAAGGCGATAAAACGGACTAAGCGCAGATCCTTGGTGTAACCCCATCACAATCCATAACCAAAAAATGATCCAAGCCTCCTCCCACTGTCCACACCCGAGTCTGAGCTCTATCATACATGTCTTTAATCACCCAAGTGTATGCTACAAGAACACCATTAGCCTCCAAACATCTTCAAAGAACCTCCCTTAAGACTTTATCGTATGTTTTCTCTAGGTCAATAAACACTATATGCAGATACTTCTTCCTTTTCCCGTACTTTTCCACCAACCTCCTAACAATGTGGATGGCTTCCGTTGTCGAACGCCCCTAGCATGAACCCGAACTATTTCTCGAAAATAGACACAGTCCTCCTTACCCTCACTTCTACCACCATCTCTCAAACTTTCATAGTATGACTAAGCAACTTCATACCCCTATAATTGTTACAAAATTTTGAATACCACATTTGTTCTTGTACAACGGAAACATCGTATTCCACCTCCATTATTTGGGCACCTTCTTTGTCTTAAGAATGACGTTAAGAATCCCAATTAGCCACTTCAATCCTGCTCTACCCACTTACCTCCAAAATTTCATCTGACCCGGTCGTTTTTCCCCCCTGCTCATCTTAAGCACAGCCCTCACGACCTCCTCAATTTATGCGCCTATAATACCCAAAACCTCGATACGACTCTCGGAGTGCTCCAAATAACCCAGCACAATGTTTCTATCTCCCTCTTCATTTAAGAGTTTGTCGAAGTATGTCTGACATCTTCGTTTAATCTGTGCATCTTCCATTAAACTTATGTCTTCTTTGTCCTTGATGCACACTTGGTCCAGATCACGAGCCTTCCATTCTCTCACCTTTGCCAGCTTGAATAGCTTCTTGTCCCTGCTTTGTCCGTCAGTTCTTCATACAAAAAAACCAAACAATGTAGTCTTAGCTTACGTGACCGCTAACTTTGCCTCCTTCTTAGCCTTTTTATACCATTCTCTAATACGTCCCCTTCTCCTCCTCGTATGTGCCCTCCACTAACTTCAAATGCGCCGCTTTCTTGGCTTCCACTTTTCCTTTGACTTTTTCAGTCTACTGCCACTAGTCCCCTTTGTAACCCCAGAGTAACCCTTCGAGACCCCTAACATCTCTCACGCAGCTTTCCTAATGCAGTTAAATATCATGGTCCACATACCACTTGCGTCGCAAGTATTCCTCCGGGCCTCCATAGCCAACAACTTCTCCCCCCAACTCCTGAGCTTTGTTCTTAATCAGGACTTCTCACCTGATCTTCGGTCAACCCCCCTCATCTTCTTCTTCATCGTGATCTTTAAGTCCCATCAACAAGAGTCTATGTTGGGTCGCGAAGTTCTCACTCGAGGTCTCACCAAGAGCCATAAAAACTAGAACTTGATTTTGGATAGCTGAAGATGGCATACGATTAATAAGAAAACAAGATGTGAGAAATGCATCCCCAAAAAATGCAACATGAGATTGTAGGTAGGATACCAAGCAGTCTCAATGTGATGCTTATTGTTTCTTTCAGCTTCAGGCAAACCTCTCTATAATAACATCCCTATATAACAATCATCCACTATCAAATTCTAATTTTTCTCAGAACTGATTTTTTACGTTATATTTTACCTTTCTATAATAGCTTTCTACCTATAATAGCAACAATCATCTTTATAAAAGTACGCTCTTTATAAAATTACCCCTTTATAATAGCCATATAGATTTTCTAAGATTATTACTAATAATAAGTCTAAAGATTTTGACCAAATATTCTATAACTTCAATGCACAACTTATAATAAAATATATTATTTTATTATGATAACACTAAGCCCCTTGAAGATATGCACATCATACTTTTTTCTTTGAAGATCTACCCATGATATACATTACATTGGAAAAAAGCCAAAAATATATAAACGTAATCTATTCATGCTTTTTTAAGATATGCACATCATACTTTTTTCTTTGAAGATCTACCCATGATATACATTACATTGGAAAAAAGCCAAAAATATATAAACGTAATCTATTCATGCTTTTTTAAGATATGCACATCATACTTTTTTATTTGAAGAGATTTGCACATGATATGTTTGGATGTTTAAGTAATAGAGTTGTGAAGAACTCACTATTGTTATTCCTACTTCAAGCCAGTGTTTTAAAAGGCGTTTTCGGGGCGAGCCCAAGGGCGAGGCACACCAAAAACGCCCCACCCCGGGGCGATGGTGTGGAGCGAAAGTCTCATGAGGTGTACGCCCAACAATTTGGGGCGTACGCCCTAGCGTTCGGGGCGCATTTTTTTAGTGAGGCGTAAGCCCCAAAGATTTTTTCCAAATTAAAACAAAATTTGTGAATAAGTCCTTCATATAATTACCAAATTCTCAAAATTCAGCTTGGTAATTACTCAAAAGTTTAAAAAAAAGAACTACAATGTATTAAATTTAAAAGTCAAGACCTATTTTATTGATTGAAGCCCAATTCATGGTCTTTCTCAATTCTTTACCTAGTCCGCTAGTTTGCTAATATCTCCCAAAAGCAACGAATATTTAATTTATTTTATTTTACAAATACAAAGAGAACAACATCCTCCTTCATAGCAGCAAGTTCAATATTAGTCATGTTTTTTGTTCCTCCATGTAGAAAACCTTATTCTTTTCGACTCAAGTTACTTGAGCTTCTAAGTAGCGTACAATAGATTGTTTTGACTAACTTTTTGTGGGATGAAGCACACATATATATATATATATATAGTTTTCTTCATTTATTATGCAATTTTACCTGTTTATAAATATTTATTGTAATTATATTATTTTATAAAATATTAAAAATCAAATACCTATGGGGCTTACGCCCCGTGCCTCTGGGCTTACGCCTCGCTGAGGCATATGTAAAACGTCTCGCCTAACGCCCACGCATTTTAAAACACTGCTTCAAGTTATTCCTTTCTTTTCCTGCCACATGGGCTCCAACGTCAAGCTATTCCTTTAAAAACAAAGGTAGTATTGTGCCAATATAAAAGTTAATCATAGCGTCACAAATGAACACCTAAAGGAGAAATTTGCACTTACTAGTCGTAAAACAGTAATCGACATTCTTAGCAAGAAGAATAAGCATATAGAGGCGACAAGATTGCGCGAATGTGAGCATCCAGAGATATGTATAGAAAAAAAATTACTTAAACTTTTGTTCATCCAAAACTAATTAATCAAGATTAACCAAATCGACAAAGCAGTACATATTTGGTTTACTCAAGCAAGGGAAAATCATGTCATCTTGACAGGTGCAGTCATCGTCACCAAAGCTCTTGATTTTGCAGAATCCATAAGTATTAACACGCTAGAGAAAAAAAATTCTCTGCCTCTAGTGGGCCTTTTACAATTCAAACGACGACATGACATCAAATTTTACCGTTTTCATGGTGATGTTGAAAGCGCGCCCATCCAAGACCTTCCTACTTTCCGAACTAAACTTTAAGAAGTAATAAAAGATTATGCACTTAGAGATGTCTTCAAGTGTAATGAGACTGGCCTTTTCCTTCGTATGGCTCCCGACAAGACTCTTGCTCAAATGCTAGAGAGCGGACGTAAGGAAGACAAATCAAGAATCATCGTAATGTTAACGTGCAACGTTTCGGGTAAAAGTTAATCCTAGCGTCACAGATGAACACCTAAAGTTGAAATTTGCACTTACTAGTCGTAAAACAGTAACCGACATTCTTAGCAAGAAGAATAAGCATATAGAGGCGACAAGATTGCGCGAATGTGAGCATTCAGAGATATATATAGGAAAAAAATTACTTAAACTTTTGTTCATCCAAAACTAATTAATCAAGATTGTTAGTTTAGTAGTTAAATAGGAGTAAATAACCTTAACCTTAATCCTATATGTATTAGGAGTAGGACATGTATTATCTATATATAGGGCTCATTGTATCATTGTATGGTGTAAATAATATATTATTTTCTCCCGTGCTTTCTCACATGGTATCAGAGCAATCATGAGAGATTTATCGCTATGCATCAATTCCAGCGACTCCGGGAAGAGAAATCAATCAACCAAGGTCTGCCGCAGTAAAAAAAGCCACTTTTTATCAGTGTTGAGCAAAATCCAACACCACCACTAAGTAGATCGGCCTCCGGCGACCAACCCTAGAAAAAATCTCCGCCGGAAAATCCTTCACGCGCTCCCACGCACCACCAGCAATTTTTTCCGTCGAGCGCGTGACACCCACGCGCCGGCGCGTGCGACCTTCTCCGGCCATTTTTTGGCCACGCTTCTTGAGGACAGCCTACTCGCCCATCAAATCCGAGTCTATTGGTACTATTTCCGACGACTTTGAAATTTTCCGGCAAGCTACGGTGCTTTCCGGCGCGTGTACCCTTTTTCCGGCAAGATTTCGAATTTTGTTTTTTAGACAGCGTGTTCTTGAGGTATTTCCGAGCCTACCTATCCAAGTTTCACCCAAATCCGACGATTTTTTTTTATTTTCCGGCGACAGAAACATCAGGTTCTGACGACTGTTTCTGATTTTTCCGGCACAAGTGTCCAAATTTTGTGTTATTTGCTGTACTTTTATAGACCTCTCCACTCCAACAATGTCTTTTGGAGTTGATGTTTTCGGGTCTAAAAATCAGGGCACTGGCAGTTCCGGTATTATGATTACCTCAGAACCTGTAANAGTATTCTGTGGAGATCTATTGATGCCAAGTTGATGCCTTTGTTTCGTCCATTCCAGACATGTTATTTGGTTTGGGAAAAGGCTCGTACTTTATACACTAATGACATATCTCGTTTCTATGATGTGATATCACGGATGACAAATTTAAAAAACCATGAATTAGATATGTCTATTTACTTGGGACAAGTACAGGCAGTCATGGAGGAATTTGAGAAGTTGATGCCAGTTTCTGCTAGTGTTGAGAAGCAACAAGAGCAGCGACAAAAGATGTTTCTAGTTCTTACTCTTGCTGGATTTCCTAATGATCTTGACTCAGTACACAATCAGATTTTGGCTAGTCGGACTGTCCCCACAGTTGATGAATTATTCTCTCGATTACTTCGCCTTGCTGCAGCACCAAGTCACCCAGTAAGCTCATCACAGACACTTGACTCATCTGTTCTCGTATCCCAGTCAGTGGACAATCGGGGATCTCAACCTATGGAAAATAGACGAAAAGGAGGTCGTTTTTGAAGGCCCCGACCCAAGTGCTCTTATTGTCATAAACTTGGACACACTCGTG